>JAVJIF010019002.1:0-90261 GCA_038442645.1 Agave tequilana
CTAGAATCCTTCAAGGTATATGTATGTCATGTACAACCTAAAGTATACATACATATCCAAATATAAATGAGTCCACAAAAGTATATACATGAAGGCAAGTGGCTCAAGGATGTATATGTATAGCCATTAATTTGGACAAAATAGACATATACTTGAAGTTAAACATAAACATGAAAAACATGTACACAATGGGAATACAAGGCAAAATGTATGAATCATCAAAACTAGACTATACTAGTACATCTAATGGGTACAAATGAGCATTCAAGCACAAATATATAATAGTCTATTTGTAGCTCACTAGTTGTGCAAGTATATATCCAAGTTTAATGAAAATTAACATCTAAACATGTAATCAAAACATGAAGCATCAAAATAAAAACTCATATGATCATTATGGCAAATGCACATGCATTAGATCTAGAACATACACATTAGTTAAACTAAAGTGAGAACACTAAATATGGGTCCATATAAACATGGGTGTCTCAAATACTATCATGCATGTCATAGGACTAATAAACATGGCATATGGCATAATGAACATTAAAACAAGACATGCTATAAATGAATGATATGAAAGCGTGTAAACATAATAAGGAGTAAGAGATAGTTACCAAAACCGAAAAGGCACATCTCCATATCTCCAAACCAAGGTGGTCCTCCCACCAAACTCTCCTTGAAAGTGATGCATCCAAATTGTCCTCATTGAGCTCAGAACGCATCCACCTCAAGGCACCATCGTTCTCACGTCATGTGAGAGCCCACACCTACATCAAATAGAATAGGAATGGTCTTTGGTAACCACACTCTTTTGGGTCCATGGGGGTTAGCTCCTTTCCTAACCCAAACAAATTTATTTGCTAAATTTACATCATGTATCTTATCATAGCAAAATTTAGCAAGGTGGCCCTTACATCCACAATGTGTACATGTGTACACATGAGCATACATTGTGTGATGGGTGTGTACATGAGGAGCATGTGTATGCCGTGGTTTGTGTGCATGCATAAGAGGAACTTATTTTTTTCGAAACATAGATTCCAAACGTGAGTGGTTCAAAGCACAATGGCTCAAAGTGGAGCCTAAATAGATATATCATTTTCAATCAAGAAAGAGGAGGTGTATGCAATAGGTGAGCTAGAATGTGAATCTATACTAGCATGACAAACATGAGAATCTAAATTATTTTTCAAAGAAATGTTTTTCTTGGAAACCAAATCCAAATCCTTTGAAATAGAAGCAATTTTGTTTTTCAAGGATTCATTCTCTTTTAAAACAAAATCAAGTTTTAAAGTTAAAGACTCATTTTCTTCAAAATATTTCCATAATCATTTTTATTTTTAAAATCTTGTTTTCATTTAGAGCAAGATCAATTTGGGATTTAAGTGAGTCACGTTCACTTGAAATCTCATCCCTTTCTTGCAAAGCAATCTCAAGTCTAGAAGATAAATTTTTATTTTCTTCTTTTATTCAAAACTGTCCTTTTTTAAAAGTTTATATTTTGAAATCAATTTTCACAATTTTAAGCTAGTTCATCATTTAAGGCTTGTGCATCCATACACTTATTGCAATATAAACCAGTACTAGCATCTAGTTGAGTTTCTAATTGTACCTCAAGGGAGTCATTCCCTTGGATCATGAAGCAACGTTCGTCGGACTCGTCTCGAGTAGATTTTTCTCTTCTTATTGATAAGCGTTGGTAGCTCAGGAGATGTCAAAATGTTCCATACTGCAAAAGCGGAATCATAGTGAGAAAACACATGCAAATATTTTTTATCAAGTGATGCTCTAAGTGCCTTTAGGGCTTGTGTATTATCCTCTATATGCTTGCTATCACTAAGGTAGGATTCGTTGGTAATGATAAGATAAACTTTATAGCCTAGGGCTTTTAAATGACAACTCATCATAACCTTCCATATATCAAGTCTAGAGATATCAAACATGGGAGGGCTATCCATGAGTGCAAATTATATGTGTGCAAATGTAAATGCAAATGATAGATTAGCAAACCAAGATCACACTCCTAGGTGATTAAAACTAATATCAGGAGCGTGGCTCTAATACCAATTATAAGTACACCTAGAGGGGGGTGAATAGATATACAGCTAATTTAATGAACAAAATAGGGAATATAAAAACTAAATTGCAACACACTTAATGCAACCAATGAGTGTAGCCGAATTCCTGGTGAAGGGCTCTGGACTAACTCCTCTTGATTCCTCTGAATAAGAATTGAGGTGCTATATGAAGCTCTCGTGGTTAAACACAAGTGAGGCACACATAAACAAGCCAAGCATATAATATATGAATGAGCAATATGAAATGATGCAAGGCACAATATAAAGAGAGAGAGAGTTAGAGTCAATGGATCAAACGCAAACACCAAGATTTGTTTCGAGGTTCGAGCACCCAGCTCTACGTCCCCGCCTTCACACAGAAGGATTTCCACTAACTTGTCCACACAGGACTCCCACACAGGGAACCTCCAGTGAGGATTTGGGGCAATACAACCGAGAGTACACAACTCCTCTCTCAATTACAAACACAACCTCTACACTTAGAGGCTAGGCAAAAAGCCACCACAAATCAATCACCTCACACTTGAGGGATGGGCACAAAGCCAAACACCAATCAACTTCTCACTAGAGGGATAGGGTGCAAAGCCACCACTCCAAAAATTAACCTCTACACAAGAGGGATACACAAAGTAAGAGGGTTTACAAGTTGGTGATCAAAAGACCACAAACCAATTCTTTCTCAAAAAACAAAGATCCTATAGAGAGGATAGAATGATAAGCTCAAGTGTGAGAAAACAAAGTGTTTGAACAAAGAAAATCACTTGGGAAAATCTCTAAATAAATATAGAATTTTTAGACCAAAAATAAATTCCCAAAAGACTATTCTCTTTGAATTAAAAATACTTTAAAAACAAATAAAGATTGATCTTTTAAACCCAAAACTCTTTTGAAAAACTTGCTCTTAAAACACTTGAAAAGATCTAAAATTTTTCTCTCAAAAAACTTGATAAGAAACATCTCTCAAATGGGGTATAAATAGCCCATTACAAAATCTGCCCGTTGGCTGGCAGAAAGGTCAGTTTTGACCTTCCGGAGACCGGCCAACGGTAAAAAAAGTGAGCGTTGAACCTGCCGGTCGACCGTCCGGTCGACCGCGCCCAGAATCAGAGAGCAACGGCTCTCTGGCCGGTCGACCGCCCGGTCGACCGGGTCAACCCGAGAGTGGGCTGACTTCAGTCGGTCGACCGCTCGGTCGACCGGCCTAAGGGGCTGGCCTGCGTCCACGTCCTTGTGCACGTCGGTCGACCGGTCTGATCGACCGACTCTGGCTCCGGTCGACCGGCTTGGTCGACCGCCAGAGCCTGGCAGGGCTGATTATAGGATTTAAAACTTGAGTTTTTAATTATCAAATAAATCCCATAAAATCTCTAAAAATCCACAAAAATAGTTTCAGTATAATACTTTGATATACAAACATGTTTGAGTAAAAACAAACCATGTTACAAACATTTTGAACTATTTTTGTAACTTAGAAATTTTGTCGAAAACTAAATTCCGTATTTTCTAAAAACTAGGATTTTTGAAATGGAAAATCGTTTTGTCCAAAACTCATCTAAGTACAAAAACATGATATTGAAACAACATTTAAGCATGTTGTATATGGATATAATCCAATATACATGAAAGATATACATATCAATGTTTTTGACTTAAAATCCAAAATTAAGTTTGTTAAAATGCCAAAACTCTAAACTCATGAAATAGACTATCAAACTAAGTTTGTTTAAATAGTTGAAGCATAGATGTATATAGAACAAATCTAATATACATTAAACCATGTAAACTTGTTTTGATTCTATCTATTCATGAAAACCAAGATCGGTTAAACCAAAAAGCGAAAACCAAAACATGAAACTTAAACAAGTGTGTGTGTTGTGAACTTGTGCATATCACATTATCTAATCTTTAACAAGGATCTAAACTATAAACTAAACAATGTACCGAAGTCTTCTTGTAAAGCGCAGTCTCCAAGTCGACTCGATCTAAACATGATCCACCGAGCTTGACTCCAACGAGTGCTAGATATGAACTTTGACGCTCGGGCTCTTGAATCACCATGTGAAAGCTCCAAAACACCTTTGTTGAAGCTAATCACCTACTAATATCTTGGTTAAGTATCTGAAACTAAATATCACAAGATTTTAGTAAACAATAACTACATGAGTTAATCATCATTAAAACTAGAGTGGAAGGCCTCTGGGCCAACAGACACGACCCGTTAGCCAAAGTTAGACAGTAATTCTTATCACTTTAATTTCATAATCAATTTTGGCGTCGTTGCGGGGAGGGAACAGTGTAATTATTTTCTAACAAGTTTGGTATCTTGTTTCATGGACGTCAAAATTCAGATTTAGCACTCAATCTTTACAGGAGAAGACTTGCTATTCTTTGCTCAAACTCTTGAAAGTAGGAAACAAAATTTCAAGAAATTACAGTGTAAATTTGAAAATTTGTGGACTACTAAAAACTCTTTTTTGCAGGACCTATTGCTTGCAAAAAAAAAATTTTGTGTGTTATTATTCTTGCTATATCTGATATTCACAATCCCTATTTTTAATCTAACATTAATTTGAGTAATTGTTAATTGCTTAAAAAACGTTTAGACTTACATTCTAGGGATTTGTCTAAGTATGTTTATTTTACAGTTACTGTTGAAGATAGCTGGAGATAAGATACGTATGCATAGCATATAGTTTAGAAAACATTCTTGGGTGATATTTTCTTTTGAATGTTATTTTCCTATATCTTGCACATTTTGTACAATCAATTCAAAGGGCAAAATCCAAATCAAGATAAGGTGGGGAAGTTATTACCCTTAGCCCACAAACCATCTCCAAGGACGCACAACATAAGCCTAAGTAAAATCTGATAGACGTTGGCCTTAGGGACATCTCGAACTCACTAGGAGATTATCCTAAGGGGGAAGGTGTTAGAATTTGACTCCTACCAAATCAGTGTCTAGGAAAGAAATTGAGGGGTGAAACCCTGAAGGCAGGTGGTTTGGCTTAATTAGGCCCGTCACTTTTGTGCGGATGCCTCTGACCAATCTTGCCCTGATCTGACTGATTAGTTATGGTTAAAGTCTGCATTATACCTCCTGTGGACAATCAACCAGTTAGGAGTTGTCGGGGTCAAGGTTACTTACACTAGGCTTGATTGATTACTCTTGTTTACTATTGTTAACTTGTTTGTGATTGTGTTTGTGTATGCAAGTGTGGTCAAGAGACCCTAATTCTTCTAGGTTGACTAGAAACACATCACCACCCAAGTTTGAACCAAGACCAGATCCAGTTATGGCTCAACTGACATCTTTGCAGGATAGGTTCTATCCTATTAGAATCTCACTTCCATCTTACATCCAACTTTCATCGGTTGGTGAATACAATTTTGAGCTCAAGCTCAGTTCATCAACACACTCCCCAAGTTTCATGGCTTAGAATCTGAAGATGCCTATTTTTTCATAGGAGAATTTGATGAAGTATGTCTAATGATGAAAATCTTACACCTTATAGATGATGCTATTAGGTTGAGATTTATCCCTTTCGCTCTTAAAGATTTAGCCAAGAAATGGCTTTACAGCTTAACGGCCGCTCTATTATATCTTAGGATGGTTTCATCAAGATCTTCTTGAAGAAATTCTATCCAATTCATAAGACCGCTCTCATTAGGAAGAACATCATGCAATTAAGTAAGAACCTACTGAACCGTTTTAGAGGTACTTTGAACGCTTTAAAGAGCTCCTTCTCTAATGCCTTCATCATGGAATAGAGAAATGGCGACAATGCCAAATTCTCTATGATGTTTTGACTATTCCACTAAGACCCTCTAAAAAGAATTTGCCAAGAGGGATTCTTGCAGTAGGATGAGAATGAAGGATGGGATTTATACGAGAATCTAACTGAAAAGACCATCCAATGGGAACCTACTAGTGAAACCTCTAGGAACTCAAACTCCATCTCTTCAAAAGGAGGTCTCCATTCTATTGAATCATCTATAGTTAACGAGGTTAAGTTAGCTAACCTAGCAAGAAGACTGGAAGTTTTAGAAACTAAGGAACCAAGTCCAGTCAATCAAGTCAGCCCAAATCAATTTCCAACCCTGGGCTATACTTACTATCAAGCCATGAATTATGTGTTTGAGGAGTGTCCTGTGTTTCAAGCTCAGCAACAATATCTTGAACCGATGAATGCGGCCTTTTCAAGGCTGAACAACAATCCTTACGTACAATCCTGGCTGGAGAAATCACCCTATTTTCTCATGGAGCCAAAATTATAATGACCACTCATAATCAAATCATGCAAGCCACTTCCATCACGTTAATAATTCTTCGAATTATCAACCTAACTTTTCTAATTTCCAGCATAATTCTCCTAACCATCCACCTAATTTTTCAAACTATCAATAAAACTTTTCCAACCAAGCTCAACAATTTTCTTTCCAGAATCCTCAACTAGAAAGGAGAATGACTGACTTCGAGAGAAACACGAAAAGATACATGAAGAACCAAGATTCTCGCATGCAAACTATACAGAGGCTAGAGGTTCAAATGAGCCAATTAGCCACTCCACAGAATGAGAGACAAAAGGGTACCTTACCTAGTCAGCCAATAATGAATCCTAAAATTCTCAACAAGCTCATTGGCTGAAGATTAATCTTTGAATCAATGTAATGTTATTCACACATTGAGGTCGGGAAAGAAAGTTGATAATCAAGTGTTAACACCATCTAATCCTATTCAGCACAACCCAATCAAGCATCCACCTCATCTAATCCCAATCCTTCCAAATCTGACGAATCTGAAACAGATAAGTCAACCAGTCAGGTGCACCAGCCTATAGTACAATTTCCTAATAGGCTGAAAAATAACAAGCAAAATTCACACATGGATAAGATAATTGAGATATTCAATCAAGTGAAGATAAATGTGTCACTTCTTAAAGCCATCCAACAAGTCCCATATGCTAAGTTTCTTAAGGACATGTGCACTAAGAAGAGAAAGACTAATGTACCCAAAAAGATCTTCTTAGCCACTAACATTAGTGAGCTACTGTCGGGTCCGATCC
Source organism: Agave tequilana (assembly GCA_038442645.1). NCBI lineage: Eukaryota > Viridiplantae > Streptophyta > Magnoliopsida > Asparagales > Asparagaceae > Agave > Agave tequilana. Next base: position 7,145 of record JAVJIF010019002.1, read on the forward strand.
CTGTCAAGTACAAGGATCCAGGTTGTCCCACCATTGCCTGCACTATAGGACAAGCCGAGATTAGTTGTGCACTTCTTGATTTGGGAGCAAGTATCAACTTGCTTCCATTCTCAGTTTATCAACAACTCGGGTTGGGCGATCTTAGTCTAACTCGAGTCATTATCCAACTGGCTGACCATTCAGTAAAAGTTTCAAAAGGAAAAATTAATGATGTCCTTAATCGGATCGAGGAGTTTATTTACCCTGTTGATTTCATAGTTCTAGAGACACGACTTGTGTTTAATCCTAGGGCTCAAACTCCTATTATCCTAGGGCGACCATTCCTTACTACTGCCAATGCCATCATCAATTCTAGGAATGAGTCCATGAGGTTAACCTTTGAGGACATGACTAGAGAAGTCAATGTCTTCAACCTAAGAAAATAACCCCGTGATACTGAGGACCAAACATTTGAAGTCAACCTCATAGAGAACTTAACAAGTGAACACAGGGAAGAATTAAAATTAGAGACTGAGTGTGACTTCAGGTTAGAGTCTGACGACTTTAATCTTGATCAGGTAGTTGAGTCTGCTGTGAATTGGGTCTCGAATCTTATTTCACCAAATATGGAGCCAACAGATGTGACTAAACCTTCTAGTGAACCTTTCTCTTCCTCAGAATTGAAAGTCTTATCTGCGCATCTCAAGTACGTCTATCTAGGCAAACAAGAGACCTTTCCTGTCATCATTGCCTCCCATTTAAACGACGGGCAAGAAGAAGATCTTAAAGCAATTCTAAGAAAACATAGGGAAGCCATTGGTTGGATTATAACTAATATAAAGGGATTGAGTCCAGCCATAGTTCAACATTGCGTTCATCTCAATGAAGATGCCACACCTAAAAGAGACCCGCGACGTAGGTTAAACCCTATAATGCAAGAGCTGTTCATGCTGAAATTGTGAAACTTTTAGACAATGGGATAATATATCCCATTTCTGATAGCCAATGGGTCAGTCCTGTCCATGCGGTTCAAAAGAAATCGGTTTCACCATAGTGAAAAATGAGAATAAAGAGTTGGTCCAAACTCGACTTCCCACGAAGATCCGAGTTTGCATTGACTATAGGAAACTTAATGCTGCAACTCGTAAGGACCATTTTTCACTCCCCTTCGTTGATCAAATGCTTGAACGTTTGGCGGGCCATGAGTATTACTATTCTTGGACGGTTACTCGGGTATAATCAAATTCATATTGCTCCTGAGGACCAAGAAAAGACTACGTTCACATGTCCATTTGGGATATTTGCTTATAGTCGAATGCCTTTCGGCTTGTGCAATGCCCCAGCAACATTTCAACATTACATGTTGAGTCTTTTTTTGATATGGTAGAACGATTCTTAGAAATCTTGATGGATAATTTCTCCATCTACGAAGATTCATTCACTCAATGTCTCCACCATTTAGAACTTGTCCTCCAACATTGTGCTGAGAAAAATCTGACACTGAACTGGGAGAAATGTCACTTCAGGGTAAAACATGAAATTGTCTTGGGTCATGAAATCTCCAAGAAGGGAATTGAAGTGGATAGAACCGAGATTGAGGTTATTGCTAAGCTTTCCATGCCTAAATGCGTGAAGGATATTCGATCCTTCTTAGGATATGCCGGTTTTACCAAAGATTTATCAAGGATTTTAGCAAAATTGCTAGACCCTTGACTAATCTGTTAGCTAAGGAGGTATCCTTTACATTCGATGCTGAATGTATGAATTCTTGGGAGAAGCTTAAGAGAGATCTTATTTCTGCACCAATCATATCTGCTCCGGATTGGTCTAAGGCGTTCGAAATCATGTGCGACGCTTCTAATTTTGCCATAGGCGCTGTCCTAGGACAGCGCATTGATAACAAGAAGCACGTAATTTACAACTCTAGTAGGACTCTCAATGATGCTCAATTGAACTACACTACTACTGAGAAGGAATTCTTGGCAGTAGTCTTTGTCTTAGAGAAATTTCGTCCCCACCTATTAGGGTCCAAAATCACCATTTTTACCGATCATTCTGCGCTTAGGTACCTCATGATGAAGATGGATGCCAAGGCCCGACTCATTCTTTGGATCCTCCTTCTTCAAGAATTCGATCTCGAGATTCGAGACAAGAAAGGCGTAGAAAATGTCGTTGCTGATCTTCTCTCATGAATCCCAAATTCTCCATGCAATGAAGTGCCCATAAATGAGGACTTTCCTGATGAAAATCTTTTAGCTATCTTTAGGGAACCATGGTTTGCTGATATAGTGAATTACTTAGTCACAAACTAAACTCCGTCTCATTGGTCTAAAAATGATATATACTGGTTCTTATCTCAAGTCCGATACTTTTTTGGGAGGAACCGTATCTTTTTAAGTACTGTTCCGACCAAATTATTAGAAGATGCCTTCCCAATGAAGAGGTTAAAAGTGTTTTATCCTTTTGTCATGAACTTGCATGCGGTGGACACTTTGGTCCCCGCAAGACTACTGAAAAAGTGCTACAAAGTGAGTTCTATTGGCCCACTTTGTTCAAAGATGCTTATGAATTTTACAAGACGTGCCTTAGATGCCAGATGGTGGGAAGGATCTCAAAACGAGATATGATGCCCCTCAACCCAATTCTAGAAATAGAACTCTTGATGCTTGGGGCATCGATTTTATGGGCCCATTTTCTAACTCATTTGGAAACCAATACATATTGGTTGCTGTGGACTATGTGTCCAAGTGGGTAGAAGCCATTCCTAGTAGAACTAATGATAACAAGTTGTCATAGAGTTTTTAAAAGAAAACATTTTCTCACGCTTCGGAACCCCTCGTGCTATCATCAGTGATAATGGCACTCACTTTTGCAATAGATCCTTTGAGGCTCTTATGCGAAAGTATGTCATAACTCACAAATTGTCCACACCTTATCATCCTCAAACTAGTGGGCAGGTTGAGGTTTCCAATAGACAGGCTTATCTTGGAGAAAACTGTGAACCAAAACCAGAAAGATTGGTCCACCAAACTTGTAGATGCTCTATGGGCCTACAGGACCGCTTTCAAGACGATTCTAGGGATGTCCCCTTATAGGTTAGTCTATGAGAAAGCTTGCCACCAACCCGTTAAGTTAGAGCACCGGGCCTTATAATAGGCAATCAAGCAGTTGAATTTCAACTTGACTACGGCCGGTGACCTTCATAAATTATAAATTTTCGAATTAGAGGAGTTGAGAAAAGAGGCCTATAAAATGCTAAGATCACTAAAGATAGAGTTAAGATTTTTCATGACAAACACATCATAAGAAAAAACTTTTGTCCCTAGACAAAAAGTCTTACTTTATAATTCTAGGCTTCATCTTTTTCTAAGAAAATTAAAATCAAGATGGACTGAGTCATTCATTATCAAAATCGTGTTTCCACACGGTGCTGTAGAGATCAGTGATCCTAAGAATGGAAATGACTTTAAGGTAAATGGTCAACGCCTTAAACCTTTCTTGGAATCGGTGCCGGTAAATGAAACGGCTATGGGTATTTTCGACCCAGTGTATCGGTAACTTTCCTCTTTTCCATTTTATTTGATACATCTATACATTTCTTTCATACATTAAGGATAATGCATGAGATAGGTGTGGGGGAGGGCTCTATTTTGACTAATATACTCTAACTTGACTATTATAATTCATAAAAAAAAACTTTTAGAAAAGTAAGAACAATATTTTGATATATTTTTGTAAGAAATTAAGTCAATTTTAAGGAATAGGAAAATCATAATTAGGATTTCTTATACTTGGTCAAAATAAGATAACTTGTTTGATTTTCAGAGTTAGGAAGAAAAATGATGAAAGTAATTTAGTCTTGATCTTTACCTTGAAGAAATATACACACTTTATACACTTACACACTTAGGGTTCAAAGACAAAAATTCTTATGCCTTATAAAAAAGAAAAAATATATATATATATGTGTGTGTGTGTGTGTGTGTGTGTGTGTGTGTGTGTGTGCAAATCTAATTATTGATTAGCTAGGTGTTTTGGCCTAAGCAAGCCTTGGTATTTATGCAAAAGATAATTAGATAAGTTAAAAATAATAATAATAATATATATATATGTAAATCCTTTAATTAAGCTGGGTATCTGTGTCTAATGAAGCATAAGTATTCAAGCCTAAAAGGGGTACATTTTATAAATAAAAATCCCTTGGTTTCGTGGCCTTGTCTGCTCGAGTGTTTATGTCCTTAGGGGTGTTTTCTCACCTGGTGCCCTAAGACTGTCTGGTCTGGGTGTCACCGACTAAAGGCTCGTTACATGGACATATTAGAAAGCCTAATGAAATTGATGAATAAATACCACCAAAAATAAATGTAAATAAGGCATAGAAGTTAATATTAAAGAACCCTTAGTCAACCTTAACCGTCATGATGGTGCATATGACTCAGGGTAAGTAATAGACTAGATGAGAAATATAATGGAATCCTCACTTTGATTGATGACATGTTTTTGAATACACACATCCCCCTCAATTCATACTTGGTATTCACACATGCCTTACATACATCAAATCGTAAATGAAATATATTCTTGGTATTCACACTTTAATACCCGTACATAACATTTATCCAAACTCATACATTCACACGGATGAAGTAACCATGTCACCCGCATTATACAAATTTTACGCCAATATAGCATACAAATTAACTAAAAATACCTATCATGACACCATTTGTTAGTTATCCTATTCCTTATTCGTGTACTTACCCGTTATAATATATGTGATATTTCTAAAGTTATCACAACAAATAGTGGTTTAGTCCACTACCATTACCATTATTTAATATATCCATGCATAAATATATATATATATATGCGTGTGTGTGTGTGTGTCTATATATAATATATATATATATATATATATATATATATATAAAATATTTGAACAATAGATTTCAATTGAGGCTTTACTCACATTCAATTTCATAATAAGTTCACACATATGAGTATTAGCATAGTGCATTCACATATAGTTTCATGTTATTTTCATTACAATTTTTACTCACATTAGTATTAGTATGATATTCAATTAACAAGTGGCTTAAGTTTTCATATTTTAATTCCATTTAAATAAGGATTTTAATGACACTAAGTGAGATCTTTACTCACCTTTGTGTGTATAATCCCGCGAATATTTGACTCAAGATACTGGCATCAAGATTTTCTAATCACATACACTATCGGTGTATCAACATCTCATTTCAAATAATAAAATACTCAAATCTACAGCACTCATATAATTACCTTGATATTCAATGAATATCTAAAACAAGTTCCTCCGACACGTGCACCGATCGTTGCCGGCGAAACCCGTATGTTTGAGCCTTGGTCGCCCTCTCCTAATGCTTTCACTTCCTATATTAGGTATGTAGATGTAGCTCTTGTCACCACGATTTCAAAGGTTCAAAAATCACGCAAATTGTACTCCAGATGGCCGAGATATCGCCAAAATAGCTCGCGCCTGCACACGCGCTACGCGTCCGCGGCCGTGCCCGTGCGCGCCAAACACCTGCCTGGGTGCGTGTCAGTGCCTGGAATCCACTGGCCATTGCCTACGCCATGACTTCCTGGAGTCGTTCCGCCTCGTCAGTGCTCCTCGTGACCGCAACAGTAACAACAACAGCAGTAACAACACCCAAAATTCAGCCTGTGCACTCTGATTTCAGACTGAGATTTCATCTATCAAATGAAGTAGAATCCAGCAAAATTTCAGTGACGTACATTAGACTTGTTGATCTCTATCATATCAAAATTTGAGTTCTTTTTGACTTACGATTTAGGAGATAAAATTTTCTGAATTTGATACATGGTCGATCTCAATAGATGAAGGCAAAGAGGAAAGAAATAATGAGAGAGTTGTGTGTGAGGGAGGGGATTTTTGCGGCTATTGCTGGTCTCTTTTTACTGCTAGCCATCAACGCAAAAGAAAGCGAAGAGAGGAATGAGAGAAAGTGAGTTTAGAGAGTGAAATAGAGGAGAGAGAGAATGCAAGAAGAGAAATGAAGACTTTTTCTTCATTTCAAAATATATACCCCTCCCTTCAATGCTTCATCTCAAGCCAAGTGTCCCTCAAATTTCCCTCATCTCATCCTCACCATGCACCTCTCTCTTTACCATATTTCTCACCATACCTCCCCTTTTACACATAATCCTACACTATTCTTTAAAATATTACATATATCTTATATGAATACAAGATAACCATATGTATACATTCTTTAACGTAAATACTCTTATATATATGTCTACACACACACACACACATATATTCAAATTTTTTATGGCAATAACCTTTCACAAATGCGCCAACATGTCCTTTGTAAACACATATAAGCATTTACATATATACAAAAAATCATTTATCTCAAAATTCTCCTTAAAATTATCGAGAATTCCACTTTCACATGAAATAAATTAAATCATAGCTTCCAATTATTTTATATAATTTTATTAGTCACAAATTTACATATTAAGCTGGGGTTTAATGATCCCGGTGTTACAATTCTACTCCCTTAGAGAAGTTTCGTTCTCGAAACTTGGTATACTAAAAATAGAGAAGAGTAAGACCTTCACATTCTGCTATATCACACAAAAAATTTCTTTAATACAATATCTTCCTCGATCTTTCATCTCAAAAATTCATTTTTTTCCTGCTCAAAATGCATACAGTGTTCTTACAATTCTGACTTAATCTTGACTCGCCTGATACTTTAATCATTTTCTCACTCAAATGTCTCATACCACTAGCAGCTCATACTGAGAGCTCACACTCCCAGCAGAGCACATCCGAATCATGACATTTGGGTACCATAACTCGAACATAAGGGAATGATCAAATATCTTGCATTTCGAATTAATCATACACGTAAAGAACTCACTATCCCCCAGAAGTTACCCATATCAATCATACAATCATTCATTCAAATACAGACAAACATACACATTAACCCTATCATAAATCCTATTGATCAACCCAACTCCTAAAGCAACTATTTGGAGTCTCATTCTAGTACTTAAGCTTAAGCTCTGATACCAATTTTAACAGTCCCAGTTTTTAATCACGTCAATTACTATAATCATCAATCTTTACACTTAATTATTTAGATCATCTCTGAAAATTTCGACAATATCTCCTCTGAAATATAGAGTCTGTCCCAATATAATAACTCAATTTCAGCTAACATCAGCCTACTTATCAATATAAAACATCTCACGCAATATATAATACCATTTTGTCTTGACATCGCCTACATATAATTTCAAATTTCATCATATAATCTCATCTTAAAGTCAATCAAATAAATATATACACGAGTACTCACTTCGATATAACATTCTAACACAAAACTAATTATAAGTTCTACTCAATATGAAAACTACAATCATGCATATCTATCTCCATTAATAAACTATTAAATTATTATATTTTCTCATAAGTACACTACTATCTGCTACTAGCACTAACCCACAAATACTAATGCAATCAGAGTTTACAAAAAGAATCACATTTTACAGCAAATACATGCTGAAATCATCTAGAGGGGGGTGAATAGGTAACTAGCTAATCTAATGGTGAGTTAATGCGGAATAAAAACTATTTTTGTGTTTATAGAAATTCTAAAGCTAAACACACAATGTATAACACAAGAGTGTAGCCGGATTCCCCGTGAAGGACTCTGGACTAACTCCTCAAGATTCCTCTGGATAAGAGTTGAGGTGCCGCTTTGGCTTTCTTGGTTGAATACAAGTGTGAGCAAACAATCCCAAACATATAACAATTAAGTACACAATATATCAAGCATATAAGAGATATGAGCAATAAGCATAAGAAAGATATAAAGACAAGTGAGAGATAGAGAAAGAAATCACAAACACAGAAGATTTGTTTCGAGGTTCGAGCACACTTGCTCTATGTCCCCGCCTTCAACACTATGAAGGATTTTCACTAAAAACGATCACACCGGATCACTCTGTACCGCAACACCTACAAGTGAGTTCACACTAGAACTCCTTTGGACTCTCTAGTCCCTATCTTGTTCCCGCAAGAACAAACACACGCAAGCACGCAAGCTTGCCGAGGTCGTACCTCTAAACTGAGTTCTCACTAGAACCTGAAACAACGCGAACCTGCAAGTCCACCTCCTCAAATACAAAGTATGAAAACTTTGGTGATCACAACAATTTCATCACCTAAAACAACTCTCACAACAACTCTCCCATAGGATGGATATAGCAATGAAAAGCTCAAGTATGTGTGAGAAAACAAGGATGGAATTTGTGGTGAAAAACTCAAAGAATCACTTTTACAAAACACTCTTGAAAATCTCTTTTGTTGATATGGAAATTTTGGCTCTTAAATAAGTGGAGATAAACACTAAAAGATGTATCAAAAACTAGCTCGAAAACCCACTTAAAATCTTGTGTAAAACAGTTCAAGGGAGTCTCATTTTATAGGCTCCAAAAATCTGTCTGTTGGAAGCCTACTCAGCAGCTCTGGCTGCTGACGATCAACTGCCCAATCGACCGCCAACGGTCAATTTTTTGACCTTGGGAAGACGGTCGGACCGGCCGGTCGATCGCCAACTGGGCAATAGCCTAGCGGTCGACCGCCCGGTCGACCAGGCCATTTCCAAAGAGCAGAAGCTCTCTGGCGGTCGACCGTGCGGTCGACCGGTCCAACCTGTGCACGTCTGTGCATATCGGTCGACCGAAGCGGTCGACCGACTTCTTGTCCGATCGACCGTCCGGTCGACTGATAGAAGGTCAGTCTAGGCAATTATGGGGATTAAAAACTTGACTTTTTGACTTTAATAAAATCCCATAAATTCTTTAAAATCTATAAAAATAAGTTCAGTAATATACTTTGATATACAACATGTTTGAGTAAAAATCAAAGCATGTTACAAACATTTTGAACTATTGTTGTGACTTAGAAATTTTGGCTTAAAACAAAATCCGTATTTTTTCAAATCAATTTTTCCAAAACTTCTCCAAATATAAAAACAAGATATTTTAAAAACTTTTAAAGCTTAGTGTGTATAGATATGATCCATTACACATATATGATGAAATATCTATGTTTTTGACATTAAGCCCTAAAATACTTTTGGTTAAAACATATGTATATATGAAACTCCAAAAATCAAAATGGTATTTTTTCAAAATGAAAACTCTTTTATAAAAACTCATCTAAATCTTGTGTGTGAGTGTATATGATATTTGAGCATTCCACCAACTAATCTATCCTTTACATTTTATCTAAACACAAAATCTTACTAAAAACAAACCTAGACACAAGTCTTCTCTTGAAAAATCTTTCATTGAAAATCTTCTTCTTGACTTGGTCCAAACCATGATCCAATGAGCTAGACTCCTCTTGAGTACTTGATGTGGTCTTGATGCACAAGCTCTTAAATCAACACGTGCTAGCTCCAAAACTTGACTTTAAATCCTTTGTTGAAGCTAAACACCTACTAAGATCTTGATCATATATCTGAGACTAATTAAACACAAGATCATTAGTACTATAACTACATGAGTTAATCATCATCAAAACTAGAGAGATGGGCCTTTGGGCCAACAATCTCCCCCTTTTTGATGATGACAAAACTCATGGAGTTATATATGCATGGATTAAAGTTAAGCTTTATAGAAGCTCCTCCTTAACTCATGTATAACAATAAACAATAAGATATTCAATGAAGTATATGAAACTAAATAAATATGTATGTATCAACAAGGTGAGAGAAACATGCATAAATTAAAAAATCCTTTTCCCAAAAACTTTCTCCCCTTTTTTTAAACTTTCAAAAAACATTCTCCCCATTTTATAAAACATAAGATGCATAAACTCAATATATATAAAAACTCAACTATGCATATATAAACTCAAAATCTTTCTCCCTCTTTTTGTTAATCATCAACAAAGGGGTAAAATAAAACAAAGCAATCATAAGAATATATATGTGATATACATTCATGAAGAGAAGACGCTAAGTTAGCTTCCCTGCATACATGCATTACATGAAGAAGGGATGACAAGACCTAACTCACATAACGCACAATATATAATGCATAAGTGGAGATGTTAAGCTCCCCCTATACACGTGTATCACATAAAGAAGAGATGTCAACCTCCTCAATATAAGATACACTCAACATGAATCTATATATAGAAGAGATGTTAAGCTCCTCTTGCATATAGGCAATACATATCAAAATATTTTTAAACACAAATTTTTATAATACTTAAATAAATTTTGAGATACCATTTGACATAAACAAAATTTTAAGATACCAATTGTAAATAAACAATGCAAATTTTGAATTTTTCAACAAATCAATTTGAGATATCACAAGATATTGATACCATATGAAAAAGAAAATTTATGATACCAATTGAAATTGAAACATTTGTACATTTTGATATTAACGAAAGAAAATAGTTTATATTTTGATATCAATTAAAATATATGGTAAATTTTGATACCAAATAGGTAAAACACATTGATACTAATTGAAATTTAAACCCAATTGAAAATTGAAACATATTGATACCAAATGAAGTATATTAAAAATTTTGATATCAAATAAAAGGTACAATATGAAGTATATTTTGATACCAAATTAAATACCAATTGAAAATAATGCATGAGCTTATTAAAATACTAATTGAGATACCAATTGAAATTAAGATACAAGACAAGCTTAGCATAAACATAATTTGTGCTTTAAACGAGTAAGGCTATAGTAAATTAAGTACAATCAAATCATATATATGTATGAAAATAAAAATATCAATGAAAATTGGTATTATTTGAAAATTTGAAGCATACATATATAAGAAAACATATGAGCATACAAAATAATATCAATTATGATACCAATTGAAAACACAATGAGGATCAAGTATATAGCTCATAAATAACCACCCTATACATGCACATGATAAAAGATTTTCAATAAGGCATACAAGGCATGGTCACCCATCCGTCCGCCTTTAAGGGTAGAAGTTTTCAAAAATAGATTTGAAAATAGTTATAAATTGAAAACACTATCAAATAAAGAATAATAACTAGTTAAGGTAATTTTTGAAAAGCTAGTTAAAGATCCTTCAAACATGAAAATAAATCATATGTATCTCATGAATCATAGCTAAGTACACAAATATTGTCACTCAGAATCGATAAAGCTCAAAAATGTGCTCATGAAATAAAATCATAAGTAAACAAAAGAAGTGTGAGTGCACAAGAATCATGTAATTAGCAATTTCATGAAAATAGTCAATGAGGCCAAAAAAAATGAAAATCATGAAAATTCATTTTTCTATAAAAATAAAACTTCAAGGCATATGTATGATTTATCTAAACCTAACAATATGTATACATATCTAAATCATAAAAAGAGTCCATAATAGTATTTGCATGAAGGTAAGTGACTCAAGAGTATACATGTATATTTATTAGTTTTAAACAAAACATAGCATATACATGAAGCAAAACATGCATAAAGGTAGGCAAGACAAGTATAAATGAGGGAATCATCAAAACTAGGCTATACATGTGCATGTAATGAGTACAAATGAGCAATAAGTACAAACATATATGAATCAAATGTTGCTCACTGATTGTACAAATATAGACACAAGTTTTGACAAAAACTTCATTTAAACAAGTTATTCACCACATGAAGCACAATATTAAAAACATGATAAAAACATATATATCAAAGCATGTAAACAAAAGGAGTTTAGAGATAGTTACTAAACCATAAGAACTATACTTTAAGTCTCCAAAACTTGGTGGTCATCCCACCAAACTTCCTTGATAGTGGTGCATCAATTTGTAGTGTCCATCAAGCACATGCATTCACCACGAAGGCACCAAATCTCTCACGTCATGTGAGAGCTCACACCTACATCAAACACACAAGGTGAGAATTTTGGTACCCATTTTCTTTTGGATTCACGGGGGTTAGCATGATTTGGAACCCAAATTTTTTATTAGCAAAATTTAAAGAATTAATTCTATCATAACAAAATTTGCTAAATCGTCATTACGGCCGCAATGTGTACATTTGTACACTCTAGCATGCATGTGTGTATGAGTGTGATCATGACGTGCAAAGTGTGCATATGCATGTTGTTGGTGACGTGCATGAACATGTGGAACTTGTTTCTTTTGAAACAAGGTTTCCAATCTATTATGATTAAATACACAATTGCTCAAAGTTGAGCTCAAACAATCTATTCTATTTTTCAAAAATTTAATCTCATTTTGATCAATAGTGGCATGTACAACATGGTGAGAATGAGAATCATTATTCTTTTTCTTTTAGAAACATTTTATTTTTCTTTTGAATAACTTTTCTTTTTAAAGAGTTATTTTCATTCAAAGCAACTTCTTTTTGTTTTCCACCAAACTAATTTTATTTTTCAAAGAATTATTTCCTTCACTAAGATCATTTAATTTTGAAGATAAGGAAATATTCTCCTTTTTCAAGAAATCATTTTCTTTTGAAATACATGCAAGTTTATCTTGAAATGAATCTTTTTCTACTAAAATGGAATCATATTTGTTTTTCAATTTCTTGTTATCCTTTTTAAGCAATTCATATTTTCAAGAAGTTGTTGACAAAATGATTCAAGCTCATTATTAGAAGACATATCAACATCCTCTTCTAACTCGGATTCGGAGTTTACTTCAAGGAGGTTATCCCCTTGGACCATGTAGCATACGTTGAAAGCCTTACTTCCAACATCCGAGTCGCTCCCCGCATAGTATTGTTCTTGTTCGTCAAGGAAGACAATAGTGTTCCATACTATAAAAGCCGAATCAATGTTAAAAACCCTAAATAAATATTCATCATTTAGGGTACTCTTCAAAGTATGGATGGCTTTTGCATTAGCCTCTAGATGTTTGTCATTTAAATAATATGCATCTTTAATGGTGGCAAAATAAACATGAATCCCTAAGGCTTTGAGGTACAATGATATCTTAACTTTCCAAGTTTGGATATTAAAAATGTCAAAAGTGGGAGGTGATATGAAATCCATGTATGTGTATGTAAACAAATACTGTGATTAGCTATAAATAAGGATCTTTAACTCTAGGTTGTTAGACCTAAATCGAGAGTATTTGGCTCTGATACCAATTGAAATCACCTAGAGGGGGTGAATAGGTGACTAGCTAATCTAATGGTGAGTTAATGTGGAATAAAAACTATTTTTGTGTTATGAAAATTCTAAAACTAAACACACAATATATAACACAAGAGTGTAACCGGATTCTCCGTGAAAAGCTCTGACTAACTCCTCAAGATTCCTCTAGATAAGAGTTGAGGTGCCACTTTGGCTCTCTTGGTTGAATACAAGTGTGAGCAAACAATCCCAAGCATATAACAATTACGCACATAATATATCAAGCATATAAGAAATATGAGCAATAAGCATAAGCAAGATATAAAGACAAGTAAGAGATAGAAAGAGATTTATTTCGAGGTTCGAGCACACTTGCTCTGCGTCTCCGCCTTCAACACTATGAAGGATTTTCACTAAAAATGATCCCACAAGATCACTCGGTGCCGCAACACCTACAAATGAGTTCACACTAGAACTCCTTTGGACTGTCTAGTCCCTCTCTTGTTCCCGCAAGAACAAACACACGCAAGCACGCAAGCTTGCCGAGGCCGCACCTCTACACCGAGTTCTCACTAGAACCCGAAACAACGCGAACCCGCAAGACCGCCTCCTCAAATACAAAGTATGAAAACTTTGGTGATCACAACCTTTGATCACCTTAAACAACTCTCACAACAACTCTCCTATAGGATGGATATAGCAATGAAAAGCTCAAGTATGTGTGAGAAAATAAGAATGGAATTTGTAGCGAAAAACTCAAAGAATCATTTTTACAAAACACTCTTAAAAATCTCTCCTTTTGATATGGCAATTTTGGCTCTTAAACAAGTGGAGATAAACACTAAAAGATGTATCAAAAACTAGCTTGAAAACCCACTTGAAATCTTGTGTAAAACAGTTCAAGGGAGCCCCATTTTATAGGCTCCAAAAATCTGCCTGTTGGAAGCCAACTCAGCAGCTCTAGCTGCTGATGGTCGACCGCCAACGGTCAATTTTTCAACCGTTAGGAAGATCGATCGACCGGCCGGTCGACCGCCAACTGGGCAATGGCCTAGCGGTCAACCGCCCGGTCGACTGGGCCATTTCCAGATAGCAGAAGCTCTTTGGCAGTCGACCGTGCGGTCGACCGGTCCAACCTGTGCACGTCTGTGCACATCGGTCGACCGACTTCTTATCCGGTCGACCGTCTGGTCGACCGACAGAAGGTCAGTGCAGGCAATTATGGGGATTAAAAACTTGACTTTTGACTTTAATAAAATCCAATAAATTCTCTAAAAATCTACAAAAATAAGTTCAATAATATACTTTGTTATACAACATGTTTGAGTAAAAATCAAAACATGTTACAAATATTTTGAACTATTTTTGTGACTTAGAAATTTTGGCTTAAAGCAAAATCCGTATTTTTTCAAATCGATTTTTCTAAAACTTTCCCAAATATAAAAACAAGATATTTTAAACACTTTTAAAGCTTAGTGTGTATGGATATAATCCATTACACATATATGATGAAATATCGATGTTTTTGACATTAAGCCCTAAAATACTTTTGGTTAAAACATATGTATATATGAAACTCCAAAAATCAAAATGAAATTTTTTTTCAAAATGAAAACCCTTTATAAAAACTCATCTAAATCTTGTGTGTGAGTGTATATGATACTTGAGCATTCCACCAACTAATCTATCATTTACATTTTATTTAAACACAAAATCTTACTAAAAACAAATATAGACACAAGTCTTCTCTTGAAAAATCTTCCATTGAAAATCTTCTTCTTGACTTGGTTCAAACCATGATCCAATAAGCTAGACTCCTCTTGAGTACTTGATGTGGTCTTGATGCACAAGCTCTTGAATCAACACGTGCTAGCTCTAAAACTTGACTTTAAATCCTTTGTTGAAGCTAAACACCTACTAAGATCTTAATCATATATCTAAGACTAATTAAATACAAGATCATTAGTACTATAATACATGAGTTAATCATCATCAAAACTAGAGTGATGGGCCTTTGGGCCAACACATGCATCATCTCAGGAGAACATCCTTGCAGCTCTCAGTCGAGCTTTCACTTTGTCGTGACCTGAAAACATCAATATGTGGTAGGGTGAGCTCAACAGCTCAGTGACTAAAGTCATTTAAATCAAGTATGTATTTTAATACTATTATAAATCAAGTATTGTGCAGTTGATCCTTTTTATAATAATCTCAATTATCTTCCTGCTTATAATGAGTAGTGCAACTTAATAAGTCTCTGATTCTTTCTATTATCAGATATTTGTTCTTCACATTCTTCTAAACACACGTATTTTAATATTCACATATAATATCTTGTGTTATACAACACCTAACCTGATTATCTATCTCTTATATTTACCAAGAGATTCGTCGATCACATCCACTTTAATACTTATAGACTTGATAATACAATACCATAAAACATATCTGTATACATCTTATATTCAAATCACAACACATTCGTATTTTATGTATAACCCACGGTCACTATTATATCTTCCGGAGCTTATTATCTTAATTAGGTTAGTTTACAAATCATTATTGTCCTTCCAATATACATATGAGATGTAAATACATGGACATCACATACCACTCATGGTAGTATCCAAATAAAATCGTATGTTAATACATGATGAAACACATAACAACCACATCCATATACTGGATGTTATAAATAACCACATTCATAAATCGGATATCATAAACAATCACATTCATGTACCGGATATTAGAAACAACCACATTCATATATCGAATGTCATAAACATATGTTCATACATGCTTTTAATTAACCAAGTAAAGATTAAGACATCAAAATTTATGCCAAGCATACATCAATAAAATAATAACAATACTCTCTTTCGATCACCTTCGGTTCAACCCGATCCCTTCCTCCACTATATTAAATAATAATACTCTCCATCGATCATCTCTGGTTTAACCCGGTCCCTTCCTCCGACAATACATGTTACCCCGTCTTTGCACCCACTAGTTACACCTGGTTCCTTCCTTTGATATATTAAATAATAATAATACTCTCCTTCGATCACCTCCGGTTCAACCCGGTCCTTCCTCCATTATATTAAATAATAACAATACTCTCCTTCGATCACCTCCGGTTTAACCTGGTCCCTTCCTCTGATAATACATTTTACCCCGTCTTTGTACCCACCGGTTACACCCATTCCCTTCCTCCGATATATTAAATAATAATAATACTCCCTTCGATCACCTCTGGTTTAACCCGATCCCTTCCTCTAATAATACAAAAATATAATGCAATAATTTACATGCATGTATACAATTACACACCAGTATGCATAAACAAAAACTACTTACACAATTAGCATATAATTGTATGCATGCTTATTATCATAAACACATTCATATCCATACATATATGTTATACACAGTCAAATTCATATGATTTCTTATGCATACACACCATGTGGATCAACTCATCGGGAAGATGCAATACTTACTCACTTATTTAGTCACTTTCTTGAATGACAATTATAATTATTAATATCGGTGATCGATTTTCGATTAGAGTTCATAATATAACCATAACAACTTCACGAGTTTGGTATACATTATTATTATTGCATAAAATTATCACATATTACCTGTATAGATATATCAGAATGTAACCTAAATGCAGTATTACCAATTTATAATCATTACTACTTGGTTAAGCTTAATGTAATTAAGCTCACTACCAATTTATATTCATAACAACATCTTAATCAAGATTCATAATTACTCATTCATCTC
Organism: Agave tequilana; assembly: GCA_038442645.1. Lineage (NCBI taxonomy): Eukaryota > Viridiplantae > Streptophyta > Magnoliopsida > Asparagales > Asparagaceae > Agave > Agave tequilana. Next base: position 24,111 of record JAVJIF010019002.1, read on the forward strand.
TTATTATCAATCATTACATCAAGAACATGATTATCTTTCAAATTGCCCGATATTACCCGATATTAATTTTTATTGCCCTTATTCATTTTATTTTCAATTACTATTTTTCATCGCCACTGATTTCAATTCTTTGTTTATGGTTACTTATAGTTTAATCTATCATCCCACAAGTTGTCACCTACCAACTAAACTCATCGGTGATTAATAAGTCCATTGATCACTAGATTCAGTCATAAGACCACTAGGGTTTACTGAGTTATACGATTTATTATCGATATTTGATCTTACTTCCATCACATCACACTGTGTTCATAAAATACACTCCATTCAATAAGAGATTTTAATATTATTATAATTATAATCTTATTCAAAAATTTATTTCAATTTCATTTAATTAGTTCAGTTCTGACATTAACTTCAGAATCTACTAATATTGGTCGCAACATTACTGCTTCCATAGTTCTCGATTTCAGAGTCATTCCTCAAGAGATCTTTATCTTAACTATGCACCATCTGTTACGTGCCAATTGACTAATATTACAATCGATTATCAAATTCATGTTCCATTTCTCATTATTTTAATTATCGGTATTTTCTAACAATTATCCCATATAACAATTATAATCTTTTTGATATGAATTACTAGTTGCATAACTAAAGTTTAATCATATGAATTTATCGACAAATTATTCTTTTAATTACGATCTTTATTATCATGTAATCCCAATATACAAAATTATAAATTTAACTGAAAACGGGAAGGGACTCTACTTATGATATTACATTTCATTTGTAAAATCACTATATTCCAATTTAATCTTACTAACCATGATTTAATCTATTTCTTATAAAAAGTTTCTTATCCGTTTTCATGCCTTTTCAAGTTACTTACGTGCAACTGATATTTATCAATTCAGTTTAACTATTCATTAGTATCTGACCTATCGATCCATATCCAATTTACATCTCAATGTGTGTGCTTAGTATTCAACTATACATCCATACACGTATATGATATTCATCCTTATTCATACATTCATAAGTATATACATACATACATATGTATACACACACACACCCTCAATTCATACTTCGTATTCGTATATGGCTTGCATACATCAAATCGTATATGGAATCTACTCATGGTATTCACACTTTAATATCCATACATAATATTTATCCAAACTCATACATTCGCACGGATAAAGTAACCATGTCTACCCGCATTTTACAAATTTTAGGCCAATATAGCATACAAATGAACTAAAAATATCTATCATGACACCATTTTTTTAGTTATCCTATTCCTTATTCGTGTACTTACCCGTTATAATATATGTGATATTTCTCAAGCTATCACAACAAATAGTGGTTTAGTCCACTACCATTACCATTATTTAATATATCCATGCATATATATAACAATTGAACAATCTATTTCAAGTGAGACTTTACTCACATTGAATTTCATAATAAGTTCACACATATGAGTATTAACATAGTGCATTCACATCTACTTTCATGTTATTTCATAATAATTTTACTCACATTATTAACATGATATTCAATTAACAAGTAGTTTAAGTTTTCATATTCAATTCCACTTAAATAAGGATTTTAATAACACCAAGTGAAATCTTTACTCACCTTTATGTGTATATCCCGCGAATATTTGCTTCAAGATACCGGCATCAAGATTCCCTAATCACATATACTATTGGTGTATCAACATCTCATTTCAAATAATAAAATCCTTAAATCTACAGCATTCTCACATAATTACTTTGATATTCAACGAATATCTAAAACAAGTTCCTCCGACACATGCACCGATCGTTGCCGAAGAAATCCCATATGTTTGAGCCTTGGCCACCCTCTCCTAATTCTTTACTGCCTATGTTAGGTGTATAGATGTAGCTCTTGTCACCACAATTTCAACGGTTCAAAAATCACGCAAATCGGACTTCGGATAGCCGAGATATCGCCAAAATAGTTCGCGCATGCACACACCCGACACGCCCGCGGCGGTGCCCTTGGCCAACGCGTCCAACACCTTCCTGGGCACGTGTCTGTGTCTGGAATCCGCTGGTCATTGCCCGTGCCATGACTGCCTGGAGTCGTTCCGCCTCTTCGGTGCTCCTCGCGGCCGCAACAGTAACAACAACAGCAGTAACAACACCCAGAATTCAGCTTGTGCACTCTGATTTCGGACTGAGATTTCATCTATCAAATGAAGTCTAAATCCAACGAAATTTTAATGAGGTACACTAGACTTGTTGATCTATATATATAAAAATTTGAGCTCTTTATAACTTACAATTTAGGAGAGAAAATTTTCTAAAATTGATGCATGGTCGATCTCAATAGATGAAGGCAAATAGGAAAGAAATAATGAGAGAGCTGTGTGTGAGGGAGGGGATTTTTGAGGCTGGTGCTGCCTTTTTACTATCAGCCATCAAGGCAAAAGAGAGTGGAGAGAGGAATGAGAGAAAGTGAGTTTAGAGAGTGAAAGAGAGGAGAGAGAATGGAAGAAGAGAAATGAAGACTTTTCTCTTCATTTCAAAAAATATACCCTTCCTTTAATGCTTCATCTCAAGCCAAGGGTCCCTCAAATTTCCCTCATCTCGTCCTCACCATACACCTCTCTCTCTCTACCATACTTCCTAGCATGCCTCCCCCTTTACACCTACTCCTACACTATTCTTTAAAATATTACATATATCTTATATGAATACAAGATAACCATATGTATACATTCTTTAACGTAAATACTCTTATATGTGTGTGTGTGTATTCGAATTTTGTGTGGCCTTAACCTTTCACAAATGCGCCAACATGTCCCTTGTAAGCACATATTAACATTTACATATATACAGAAAATCATTTATCTCAAAATTCTCCTTAAAATTATCGAGAATTTCACTTTCACACGAAATAAATTAAATCATAGCCTCCAATTATTTTATATAATTTCATTAGTCACAAATTTACATATTAAGCTGGGATTTAATGACCCAGTTTTACAGATGTTGTAATATGCATCACATTGACACCCACAGAGGCATAGAATCCAAGACCCAAGCAAAAGGGCTTATATGGAATTAAAGAAACAAAATGTCATAATATCAAACTGATATCTTGAGAGGAGCCATCCCTTGGTAGACCAGCCTCAATCTTGGTCTGCATCCTGGAGTGATTTATTTCAGAGTAGGAATTTCGTTTGTGTTTCGGCATTTGGCAAATGATTTCAAGGGATCTTATTATCATTGTAATCATGTATGCTACAAAGGATTTCAAAATGTCGGCGCGCGCGCCATGATTCCATCATTGTTAGCATCATCATCACCATCCAAACCAACAGACTGGGGTCAACTATGGTGCTTAAGTCAGGAAGTTGCATGAACGATGAGCAGATACTCACAAACTGCAATCAAATTGATGTAGCCCTCTGTAAGTCGGCAAAAATTCCAAGTCAAAGCAACTGCGGGAGGCAAGCTGATTGGCCACACGATTCATGCTCATGCATTTAGGAATCCACTAAAAACTCTCCTTGATTGAACACCACACAAACGCACACACTCACTCACATGCACAGCGCACCCTACACAAATTCAACACATATTAATATACCAACATATCATGCATTGCAAAATTATAAAGAGATAGAGAGGGAAGCGAACTCACGCAACGGGGTGACTTGCGGCGCGCTGACGGAGGCTCCGACGGAGGCGGAGGAGGCCGCGAAGGATGCCGACGGATAGAGGATCTCACCGGGAAGGGCGCGGGTGTGCTCGCGCTCGCCGATGGAGGCTCCGGTAGAGGTGGAGGAGGTCGCAGAGGATGTCGATAGATAGAGGATCTCGCCTGAAAGGGTGCAGGTGCATTCGCGCTCGCCGACGGCGATCAACGGCGACTCACGGAGAGACGGAAGAGGCCATCCCACACATGAATAATACATATTATATATATATATACACACACTAAAACACACACACTCCAGATCACAGCACACATACTTGCATATTAAAAAAATATAAAGTTCATACAATTATAATACATATGCTAATAAAACACAAACTCATTTAAATGCCCACATATTATCTCACACTTATAATTCATACACACTGTTAAAAACAGAAGAGGAGGAGGAGGAGGAGGAGAAGAAGTCTCACCCACGGCCAAGAGGAGGGCTCTTGTGCAGCGGAGGAGGCGGAGGCCCGAGCAACGTCGGAGGCTCGCCGGAAGAAAGGAGGAGTGTTCCGTCGATGAGGCGAGAGGCCATGGAGTTGCCGGGGTCATGCCGGAGGAGGGGACAACCGGCCATGGGGGTCTCGGTCTGGCCTGGATGGAATAGGCAGCCAACAGAGAGGGGAAAACTGCGTAACAAGGTTCGGCTCAAGGTGCTCGATCATGACAGCAAGGTTGGAGAAGCTCCCGGGCAAGATAAGGTGTTGGTTGCGGGCTCGGCGGAGACGTGCGCCAGACTGGTGTTTGGCATGGAGAGGTCGGTTGTGTTTGTGGGGAGGGAGAAGATTATGAAAGGATTTGGTTTTGATTTGATTGTGATTAGCGTTAGAGATATTTGGGTTTAAGTAGGATATGATTAGATAGGATTTGAATTAGATAGTTAAGATTTAAATTTGGTTTTTAGGATTTAGGATTATGGGTTAATGGGTTTCGGATCATGGGGATTGGATTGGTGGGTTTGAACTAGAGTAATGGATATGGGCTTAAGATAATGGGTTGGGGAAAAATGGAAAAAGGGAATAAGAAGAAAAAGAGAGATGGGGTTGATTAGCATGGGTTATGAGATGGGTTTGAATATATATGATAAGGGGTTTGGGAATTCAATGAGAACTAAATAGAAAATAAGGTGTGTAAGAATTAGAAGTGGGCTTGGTCATCATATTACTCAAGCACATTTAAAATAATAATAATAATAATAATCATATTAATAACAATAAAAATCATAAATGATAATTATAATGAAACAACCATTACTAATAATAACAAACAATGATAATAATAGTATTTATCAATAATAATAACAATAACAATTAAGAACAACCACAATAGTAATAATAAAATTGATGAAATGATAATAGTAATAACTACAACCAATAATAACAATTAATAATAAGGATAATAATAGAAATAGTGATAATAAATAATTAAAAATATTAATAGGAGATAAGGATAATAATATATAAAGCCAATGCTAATATCTTAAAAATAATTTGTATATCTAATAATATTAATAAGTCGCGAACCAAGTTTATAAATAATAAAAAAAAATCAGAGGAACCAAATAAATACTTAGACAATTAATATATGGTATTATTAGATAAGAGATATTACAGATCTGACATTGGCCGGTATTACCATATCCGTATTTGTTTTCTTGTAATGGATACAAATACAAATACGGATATTGTTCGGATATTGATCTTAGTATCCATATTTATCTAAACGAATTCAATATGGATATTAGCCGGATAATATTTAATAAATCCAATAATTCATTAGAAAAACAAATTCAAACTTTATTTTAGATCTTTTTTACATTAAAATAAAAAAAATATCAATTCATACAGATTATGATACAATAAAACTTTAAACATATGCATCAAGACATATTTTTGGATTTTCTTACATGTATTTGGTTTATTCGAATATCTCTTCGGATAGTGTCGATAGTTCATCACTATCTGTATCAGTATCCATATTTTAAACAGAGAGGATACAGATATCTATATTTCTCAAATTTTAGATTCAGATTCAGACTAAAAGAGGATTATTTGTATCCGTTGTGTGTATATAGAATGGAAGGTCACCTCTGGTTTGTTTCTAAAAAAAAAAAAAAATAAACGAAGTATTTTTAAGAGTTGTAATAGTTGTTAATAAGAGAGACTTTCTTTCAAGTTAGTCTTAAGTTCGTTGGGGAATCTAAACCTTAAAAGCTTTGTTGTTTCATCAAAAAGCATCACTAACAATTTTGTATAAGACTTCTACTAATGTCTTCTGGGGGGCAAAAAAACTACTAATCCATATCTAAAATAGATGAGCAAAATGGTGAAGGCATTGCTTATCTTAGTCTTAGTCCGTGTTAGAGAACCATTCAAAATTTAGAACACCTTAAAGTATTGTTTTCTTCTTCTTTTTTATCCTTTTCTTTGAAATATAAATCAAAATTTGAAGCTAAGACTCTTCACAGCTCACTCGTACCATTAAACAGTAAACAGGGCCTTATTGGTGGAAGGGTAAACCCTAAAAATAGGACTTGGCTTGGCTTGGCTTGGAATTTTTTCCGAGGATGGTAGTTGCAGTAGTTTTCTAGGATGGTAGTTGCAGCAGTTGTCACAGTTGCTACAGATTCGGTTCATGTGTGTGAGCCACACACATACAATAAGAGGGTCATTCCCGTGTTGACATGTGGATTGACCCTCTTATAATCTCTTATAATATTTGTGTGAGGCCCACACATATAACATATTATAAGAGGATAAATACACGTGTCAATACGTGATTAACCCTCTTATTGTATGTGTGTGTGACTTACACACATGAACCAAACCCAACTGCTACCGGCCATTTTTGACTTTTGAGGACCACGTTTCACCAACCAATCAACGCTTGAGGCTGGTCAGGAGGCCTAGTTGCAGTACAAATACAGTAAGATATTCCTTTTTTAACAAATACAATAAGATTTTCTGATCTCAGCTCTGCTATTTATCATTGAATCGCTGCTTTAAAAGAATTAATTAAAAGACCCGTGTTTGACACAGAGAGAAACAAGATACAAGCTCCCCCAATAGCGGAGGGGGAGAAAGGGGAAGGAAATTGTAAGTGGGCAGGTGCCATGACTTTTTGGACAACATAATAAGCCCCAACTGAGGTAGGATTAAAAAACTCCTAAATACTATAAGCACAAGTCATGTAAATTTTAACAGTCAACCGACAGAAGGTACTAACATGTACATACTGAATAGATTAGGGCAGCAACATGTTACATGTGTATCAAAATATAGCTAGGGGTAAATCGTAAAAATTCCCTTGCGCTATTATGGGTTTCGTAAAAAACACTCCTTGCACTATTTAAAAAACACTCCTCGCGAAGATATGGTAAAAAAATTCCCTCTCTATTATCTTAAAATTAATAGAAATTATAAAATATTATAATAATTCTGGGATATTTTCTGTATTTGATAGTACAAAAGGATTTTCTTCTCATTTCAATAGTACAAGAAGTTTTCTACGATCAAATGATAGTAAAGTGAGGTTTTCTCCAATTTTAATTGGGGTATACAGTTTAAAGTACTCCCATGGTTTGGGATGCTTCTGTGTAATTTTCCCAACTAAGATGGAAAAAGGCTTAGAATGGTATCTTATATTTACTTTATTAATTTGTTTTCTATGCATCTTTCGAATCATGTTACCCATAGTCTTAAGCTTTACGCATTTTTCACGATTAATCTCCGCGGCTCAGCCCAAAAATTACCTGCAAGAGGAGGAAAAAAGAAAACATCTAATACTTTCTAAGATCTTGTAGATAATTGAATAAACACATGGAGTAGGGATACACTAGTCCAGGGTGGCCAGGTAACCCGCACGGGCAGGGCCTGCTTGGGCACGGGCTGGGCCCAGCCTGGGTCCAGCTCCCCTATGGGCCAGACTTGGTTTTGGGTGAAGCAACCCACCGTCCACCCAAGCCGTGCCAGGCCCGATCCCGGCCCTAGCGCGTGCCCGGCATGTGCCAGGCCCGAGCACAGGTTTTGACATGGCCTGACCGGGCTGGCCCCGGCTTGCCCCTCCGCCACCTCCAACCCCGTGTCGCCACCCCCGCCGCCCCTCCCACCGCCACTTCGCCGCCTGCCACCCTCTCTACCCTACTGACTGCTGAAAAAGTTTAAAAATTTTGTAAATGCCTAGGTTCGAACCGCGGACCTCAAGTACAAGTGTATAAGTGAGACAAAGCTGATGACCAACTACACCACCCAACACTTGTGTAAATGATAGAGTGAAAAAGATATTAAACAGTGTAATACATCTTTTTTTTAAAATATCTAGGTCGGCCCAGCCCGAGTCCGGCCAGGGCCCAGCCTGTAGACTGTCTAAAAATCATCAAGAGACAAGTCCTTAAGACGTGCACCTCATTTCAACGCGAAAATCGCGTTTCAACTGAAACGTAAACCTCGCATCCAAAGGTAAATGCGGGGCTGAGCAACTACGCGTCTGACTTCAAATGCGGGTTTGTGTAACTCCGCGTCTCACATGAGTCTGAGTAACTCCGCGTCCTACTTCAAGCGTAGGTCTGAGCAACTCTGCGTCTCACTTCAAACACGAGTCTGAGCAACTTCGCGTCTCGCGTCTCTCCAGGTTTGAGCAACTCCGCGTTCTGACTGAGACGTCTGCGTCTGCAACAAACAACACGAGATCCGCATCCACCGCGAGACCCGCGTTTCTGTTATAACCGACCCCATTACTGGGTCAATTAACTTCCCATGTAATAGAGGAGTTAATCCCCATTATGGAGGGATTCTAGGGCACAATTATACCCATATGACTCCCTATAAATAGCCTCAAGAGCTATACAGGAGAGAGGCCTTTTTCTGAGAGATTAGACTGAGTACTCTCAAGGTAAAAAACTCCTTGTTTTTTCATAGATTCAGAGAGAGAGAGAGAGAGAGAGATCAGTGGACTCTAAACACTTAGTGTGTTAAAAACAGAGCTCCTTTCTGATTACTTTTCGAGAGCATCCTACAGAGAGGTTTATTATTTAGCCGGTCAACGGAGAATAAGAATCACTCTCCATCGCCACACAAAGAACCCAACTCTAAATAAAGAGAAAATCTAGTTATTTTCCCCTTTTTTGTAATCAGAATTATTCTGTTATAATCTTCAGCCATTCGAAGAAATTTTACTTTGCTTTATCCTTCCAACTAAACAAAAGATGGCGAATCCATTGGGGAATTCATTCTCTACTAATGAGAACTCTGCAGGCCAATGTCCAGCTTCTCGAAAAGACGGTGGAATCTCTCGTTATTGAATTTGACCAAGGGAAATTCGAAGAATTCCTGTCCACAGGCTCCGTCAGCCACAAGGCAATGCGGCAGTACTGCAAAGTCTCTTCTGGGACTCGTTCTCAAATCTCTTCAGAGATTTCTCCTAAAGTAGCCCAGACATTTACTCACAGCGCAAGCGGTGCCACTTCTAGTGAGATTCTGAAAACCTCTTGCGCAGCCTATGCAGTCTATATCAACGTCTCTCAAGAGACCGCAGGGCTAATGCGTCGGTACACGATCAAAACGATGGTGTATATCAATTTTACCATCTCTCTCCTCTCTGAACTCTGCAATTCTAAGTTGTCGAGGGTTCCCAACAACCTTGCGACTCAACCGGAATGCTGATGTCGACAAAGGCGTTGTACTTATCGATAATAGTCAAAAATTCTGCAAAAGTAATCTGTTCTGCAGATTCAGAACGGGAGATTCATACTCGTGTTTCTCTCAAGCAACGCGAGGACCGCGTTTTTGTTTCAGAACACGAGTCTCGCATTCCTCAACAATGCTAGGTCCGCATCCAGAGCGAGACCCGCGTTCTACCTACCCCAAAACGCAAGACCCGCATTCTGCCTGTTTTAAAACTTGATTCCCGCGTTTCTAATTTTAAACGTGAGACCCGCGTTCTGAGGCTAACTCAACCAATGTTGGAGATCCGCGTTTCAACACCATGCAAGTTTCGCGTTTCAACAAAAAAACATGAGACTCGCTTCAAAACGACATGTCTTCAAGACACAAAAAGCCAAAAAACCCTCCCCCAATGGGTTTGAGGCTTATTCCTCAGACATTCCCGCAACGGACCTGAGGGACTACCTGACAAGGAAGAGAAGTGTCCATTAAATCACTCCTCAAAATCACTATGAGCGGCTCATCTCAGCAGTACTCTCTGATTGCCATTGCGGTTTTCAGAAAACAAGCCCTTGATTTTTAACCAGTTGTCAGCGGCTTCAAACTCAGTTAAAAGACGATGATCCCGGAAGAAGAAATTATTCTCTGATGTCGAGTACTCAGAAGTGAATGCAAACATGGTGGTACCGAGTTTCACACTAAGCAAGTCCAAAGGGAAGCAACTGGCCATCAGTTCAGAGAAGTCGGATGTTGACCGATTTCCAAGTTTGATGGATATTCTTGTCAAACCTGAAGGGATCTACAGACACACTCGGACCCGTACGGAAAAAATGCCCCAGTCAACTACAGTCTCTTGGCCAAGGGAATTGAGGTGAATGATGAGCACTCCGCCATCATTGAATTCTACTCTTTAAATTCTAGCTCAGAGACAACAGCCTCTCCTTACATGGAGGAAACTCCCGAGGAAGTGGTCAGGCAATTCGAAGAGTAGGCCCGAGTCCAAAGGTAACAACTCGATATGATTCGAACTCAAGAATCTATCTATACCATTAATCAGATGCTTTCACAACTGCTGAAGGAGAAAAAGAAACCAAAGCGCAGAACTCCTTCTAAGAAGTCCAAGGGCAACGGAAGGAAGGGAGAGCTCATCTTCTGCAAACTGTGAGAGTGAAGAGTATTTCAACTCCAAGCTACCAAAATTTTCATCTGAAGAGGAGAATAACTCTGAAAATGGAAGTAGTCATTCTAAGAGGATTAGTAAATTGGAGCAACTTTTAAAAACCCTAGCAAACTGAGGCAGCCTTCAAGATGTGGGGATAATCTGGCATACCTAGTAGAATAGGATATGACTCCCTACCCTCCCAACTTCAAGGCACCGACCCTCCATACTTTCGACGGTAAAGGATCATCGAACTTGTACATATACTACTTTAAGTCCCAAAGAGGGAACTTAGTAGCAAATGATGCTATTATGGCTCATTTATTCATTGACACTCCTAAGGAGGTAGCCTTTGAATGGTTCATGAAACTTGCTGCCGACTTGATTAAGATATGGGCTGACCTTGAGAAGTTATTTCTGGCTCATTTTTCGAAGACGATACAAAATTTAAGTGCCAACTCTCCTTGCAACCAAGCAAAAGAAAGGAGAGTCTATTAAGACTTTTGTCAAAAGATTTCAGAGCATGACACTCCGTTGTCTCAGTTGCATGATCCAGTCTATACTAGTTGAGACGTCTTGCCATAATCTACAAACTACCCTACTCGCTCAAATGAGAATGGTAGAATGTTACACTTGGAAGCAGTTGGTGCTACAAGGTGAACAGGTGGAAGAAATTATCGCCAGGGTTAGGGCTGAAGAAAAAGACAACAAACCAAAACTCGACAAACCAACGCGGCACGTTGCAGAGTCATCTTCTCAATCTAGGAGAAGAGATAATCTAGCAACAGAGGTCAAATCACCTTCGAAGCCCCAATCAGTTAGAAGGGGTGGGACTCCCGACCAAGCACGTGCCAATAAACTATACTCCTTCAAGGATGAGCACGTAGTCTTTATGTTCAAGTTACTCCAAAAGAGTAACAAATTCAAATTGCCAGAGGTCAGATGTCCTGAAGAGGCAGGAAAGACTGATGATCCTAGCTACTATTTATATTATAGGATACTGGGATACCCTACCAAGAATTGCTACATCTTTAAAGATGTTCTTTATGCTCTGATCGACGCAAAGGTACTTAAGCTCCAGCTAAAGCAGAAGAAGGTGACTGCCAACATGATAGCTACATCACCTATTCAATTCGGGTGGGATCTCCCGCTACAGCCAACAGGAGTAGTTCCATCTCGAAAGGGGAACTAAAAGTGGTCAACACTGATCCTCATAACCAGAAGAGAAAAGTCTTGTTTCTGTTCCTACTTCTCGAGACAATGTGGGTCCATCCTGACATTGTTGAAAGGCAGCAGTGGACGACTGTCACAAACAAGAAGTCTAAAGGTAAGGCTAAAGCATCCTCCAGCAATGTGGTGGGCATCTCTACAAGAGAAACTGAAGAAGATATTGCCTCTCTTACTAGTTTAGGAGAAGAGAAGTCAGCCTTTACTGCTGACACAGGCATAACTCCCACGTCCAAGACTTGATCTAGTAAACAGTAAAACAGTACGGTGAGCTAATGGTAGACTCCCCTAGCCAACTAAGGAGACAATCGGGCAGTCCACGAAACCATCTGAAAAAACAAAAAGAGCTTCATTATGTTAAAGCTCTCCAAAAAGGCGGTATAAGACTATCAACTCCCTTCCATTTTGATGTCATAGCTCAACTAGTCAACATCATTGCTCGAATCACTCTTTATGAGCTCCTGAGACTTTTCAAGTATACAAGGGATGCCTTAAGAGAAGCATTAGCTGATGCTGAGATTTTCATGACTTGGAGCAGAAAAAAAGACAGCAACCATTGCCACCACACCTCAAAACAGTTTCCTTGCATCACCTTCACCCCAGAAGACATGCAAGTTAAATGGAAGCATGATAGACCTCTGTATTACATAGGGTATATTGGATCATCTGAAGTAAGTCAGTATTCAAGTTGATCCTGGATCTGCGTTGAGCATTATGTAGGGTCATGCAACATTTAGGGATATCTGTTGGCCAAAAGGTTACACTATCCATTTATTGAGTTTTGATGATGACAAACCAAATAAGTGCTATTTGGTACTAATGAGTTTGTTTAAGATAAGTTTCAGGTTAGTACCATATTTGGAGGCCATTGCTTAGCTATTGCAACAACTTCTAGGTTTCATGTAGCAAAGAAGGCATATTAAGGAAGGAACATAGAAGAAGGGGCTCTAGCAAGGCATAGCATGGCTCAAGACTTGAAGATTGCTCATCAAGATTTGTTTTTAGTTTTATAGGTTTAGAATTTTGTTAAAGAATGATGGATAGGTTTGAAGCTCAATCACACACGTTTTTGCGCACATATTGTTTCTAAGATGATTTTCTATAAAATGTACAAAAATATTTTGATACAAAATCCTCTGCCTACAAATCAATTTTTATGTTTTATACTTAGTACTATTTAAAATATTTTTCATAAAAATCAAAGTCTTTTCAAAATTGTGTTTTAAACTTGACTTTTGACCTGAGCCGGTCGACCGCACCAGTCGACCGTGCCTGTGTCAGTCTTGTCCGGTCGACCGGACAAGTCGACCGAGGTTCTGGCAGATGCACGTATCAGTGTGCATGTCTGCCGGTCGACTGGGCGGTCGACCTGACTGTTGTGGCTTTTCTCTCGGGTTTGTTGGGTCGACCGGGCGGTCGACCGTATGCCTGCAACGGCTCTATTTTTGTATAGGCGGTCGACCGGACCGGTCGACCGGACTAGCCGTTGAACAGTAAACGGCTATTTTCTGGGCTGTTTTAAATTTTGTCTTTTTGTGTTTAAAATTGGTTTAAGGGATATATTTCAAATCTAATACTCTCTGATTAATCCTAATTATATTTTATCCCTTAACCCTAGCCCTCTCCTATAAATAGGGGTGTTTGGGGAGAGATTGTTTACAACAATTATTACAAGAAAAATAAAAAGTTTAAGGCATTCAAAAGAGCTTTGTTTCTTGGTTTTTGTGCTGAAATTCTCTCTCATTTTCTGAAGTGGTTTTTGAAATACTCTCTGATTTAATTTTCTTTCTTCACTTACAACAAAAGCTTCATTCCTACTCATTGTTCTCTAAGGACCTTTTGTAAGGGAAGAGACTTTTGAAAGAGAGAGTTTGTGGTCTTTTGACTACTCAGAAATTGCTTGTAATTGAGATTGTGGAGTTGGGTACTCCGGTGTAATTGTGATTTCTTTGTGATAGTGGAAGTAGCTAGAATCCTTCTGGGAAGGCGGGGAGTAGAGCTGGGTGCTCGAACCTCGATAACATATCCTTGTGTTTGCGATTGGTTTACATTCTTGCACTCCTTTACATTACTTTACTTGCACTTATTACTTGCTTATCATCATCATTGCTATATTTACTTGCTTTCATTCATCTTGTGAATCTTGTTGGGTGATTGTTACATCTTAATTTTTAATTTGTCCATTGATTAGCATTATCACCTATTCACCCCCCCTCTAGGTGATTTTCAATTGGTATCAGAGCTTGGACTCTAGGTTTTGACTTAACATCCATAGAGAGATCCTTAAAATTTGCTAATCAACATTTTCATTCATACATTCATACACTAGTAAACATGGCCGATAACATTAAAACCCTCCTAAATTTGATGGACTTAATTTCCCTATTTGGAAGGTTAGGATGACTATATTTTTGCAATCTTTGGGTAGCTTAGTGGCCAAGTCCTTGACCAAACCCTATGTAGCACCCGATGGTGATGAGAGCACTTGGACCGACTTCAACTTTAGAGAATATGAGGCTTACTCCAAGGCCCAAAACTCCCTATTAACCGCCTTGAATGAGGATGACCTTACACGGGTAATTCATTGCCAATCCGCCTATGAGATTTGGCAACATTTATTGGTCACACACGAAGGGACTTCACAAGTCAAGAGAGCTAAGATAGATCTCTTGAGGTCCCAATATGAGTCATTTAAAATGATTGATGATGAGTCTATTGATAGTATGATTACAGGATTTACTAAAATCACTAATGGTCTTTCTTCCTTAGGTGATGACATCTCCAACGATCAAAAGGTGCGCAAAGTGATTCGGGCTCTTCCGTCTTCATGGGAGATAAAGGCCACCACCTTAAAAGAATTGAACGACAAGGACGAGATGGACCTCATTAGTCTCATAGGGAACCTAAAGACCATGAGATGGAGAAGAAGGCAAGAGAAGAGGCCACTACTTCAAAGAAGAAATCCATAGCCTTCAAGACTTCATCCACCAATGATGACGATGAAGAAGACGAAGAAGAAGATGAGGAGCTAACTCTACTTGTGCGGAACGTCAAGAGGTTGTACCGGAAGAACAAGCTCAATTTCTGGAGAAAATTTGAAGGCAAAGATGAGAGAAGGATCATTTGCTACAATTGCCGCAAACCCGGACATATCATGGCGGATTGCCCGGAGTTCAAGAAGAAGATGACTTCCTCCTTCAAGCTAAAGAAGCCGGAGGAAAAGAAAGCATATAAGGCAACGTGGGATTCGGAAAGCGAATCCGAAGAAGAGGTGGATACGGCAAACATGTGTTTCATGGCAAACACTCCAAAGGTAACCTCTCAATCTCTTGATGATGAAGATGATGAATTAAGTAAGGAAGTTCTTGTACATGCTTTTGTTGAACTTTCCGAAACTTATGATAACAAGAAACTTGAATGCTTAAAATTGCAAAAGGAAGTTGCTTTTCTCAAAAATCAACTTGCTATGGTTTCTAAAGAAAAGGATGATATTTCTTCTAATCTTATTTCTATTCAAAATGAGTTTAATGCCTACAAGGTTTCTTGTAAAGGAAAATCTCCTATTGTTGATGAAAAAGAAATTTCCTCTTTAAAAACTAAAATGGTTGATTTTGAAAAAGTTTTGAAAGATTGTGCTTTTAACACTAAGAAACTTGAAGAAAAGTTTTTCAAAAAGCACACCTCTCATGCTAAAAATTCACATGCTCACACTACACATGCTAAATCTTTTCATGCTCATAACTCTCATGCTTACAAATCACACTCATTATGCTTTCAAATATGGTAGAGTATATAGATGCACATATTGTGGTAAGAATGGACATTTAGCTAAATTTGCTATGACCAAGTTAATAGATCAAATAATCTTGTTTGGGTTAATGAAACTAACCCTCTAGGACCCAAGAAAATGTGGGTACCAAAATAAAGTCCTAAATTATTTGATGTAGGTAAACACCAAGGCTCCAAGACGTAGGGAGCGGTGGTACCTTGATAGTGGTTGTTCAAGACACATAACATGGGATATCAATAACTTTACAACCCTATCAAGGTACATGGAAGGTGGCTCCGTCACCTTCGGGGATGACTCCAAAGGAACTATCATCGGTATAGGTAACATTCAAATTGGTGCATCTCCTATTATAGAGAATGTTGTTTTAGTAGATGGTTTAAAACATAATTTGCTTAGCATTAGTCAACTTTGTGACCGTGGACTTAAAGTTGTTTTTGATGATTCTTCTTGCAAGATTTTTGATGTTAAATCCGATGTTTGTATTCTTACCGGTTTTCGTGACAATAATGTTTATATCATTGACATGCTTAATTTAGATTGTTCTACTAAATGCTTGAATGCTTTTGATGAAAATTCTTGGCTTTGGCATAGAAGATTAGGACATGCATCTTTTGACCATCTTGCTAGAATTAATTCTAAGGATTTAGTAAAGGGTATACCTTGCTTGAAGTTTGAGAAAGACCGCATTTGTGGTGCGTGCCAACTTGGGAAACAAACCAAGTCTTCCTTCAAACCAATTAAGGATATCATGACTACTAGGCCCTTAGAACTAATTCATATGGATCTTTTTGGACCAACACAAACTAAAAGTTTAAATGGTAGTAGATTTGCATTTGTTTTAGTTGATGATTTTTCTCGTTTCACTTGGGTTTTCTTCTTGCAAAATAAAGATCAAACATTTCTCATTTCAAAATTTTTCGAAAAAGGGTTGAAAAAGAAAAAGGTTTTTCGATTTTGAGAATAAGGAGTGATAGAGGTGGTGAGTTTGTTAACCAACTCTTCATGACTTATTGTGATGAAAAGGGAATCAAGCATGAAATGTCTTGTCCTAGGACTCCACAACAAAATGGAGTTGTAGAAAGGAAAAATAGAACACTTCAAGAGATGGTTAGGACAATGATAAGTGAATATGACCTCCCTCAATATTTATGGGCCGAGGCCGTAAACACCGCATGCTATATTTCAAATCGTATTTATGTGTGTAAGAATTCTTCCAAAACATCTTTTGAATGTATCATTCTAGAAAACCTAATGTTGCGTATTTTAAAGTTTTTGGATTCAAGTGTTTTGTTTTAAATACTAAGGAGAATTTGGATAAATTTGATGCTAAGCTTATGAAGCTATCTTTGTTGGATATTCTTCTACTAGCAAAGCATATAGAGTATTTAATAGATCTTCATTTACTATTGAAGAAACCATGCATGTTAAGTTTGAAGAATCTAATGTGGTTGTTGAGAATGTTGTAGAGATTGAACCATTAGGTGAAGACATGGAGAGACTATCCTTGAAGGACTCACCCGCTCAAGAAGAAAAGTAAGAATCAATTGGTGATGTTCAAGAGGATAAAGAGGAAAGCTCTCAACCGCTTCCTAAAGCTTGGAGATACGCTACAAATCATCCTAAGGAGCTCATCTTGGGTGATGCATCTAAAGGAGTCACAACGCGCTCCAAACTCCATGACCTATGTGGTAACTTTGTTTTCATTTCTCATTTTGAACCCAAAGGCATTCTCGAAGCCGAGACGGACCCATATTGGTTGCTTGCCATGCAAGAGGAACTCAATCAATTTGAGCGCAACCAAGTTTGGCACCTTGTTCCTAAGCCCCACGATAGACCAATAATTGGTACTAAGTGGATCTTTAGAAATAAGATGGATGAGTCCGGAAATGTCATTAGGAATAAAGCTAGGTTAGTGGCCCAAGGTTACACTCAAGTTGAAGGAATTGACTTTGAGGAGACCTTTGCACCCGTAGCACGGCTTGAAGCCATACGGATGACACTAGCTTTTGCATCTTTCAAAAATTTTAAACTTTTTCAAATGGATGTGAAAAGTGCATTTTGAATGGTTATTAATGAAGAAGTTTATGTTTCTCAACCTCCCTGTTTTGTTGATCATGTTCATCCCGATTTTGTTTTCAAACTTGATAAAGCTTTATATGGATTGAAACAAGCTCCTAGAGCTTGGTATGAAAGGCTTTCTAGTTTTCTAATTTCAAATGATTTTATTAAAGGCAAAGTAGACACAACTCTATTTACTAAGCATGTTGATAATGATATATTAATTGTGCAAATTTATGTAGATGATATAATTTTTGGTTCTACTAATGAGCTTTTATGCAAGGATTTTGAAAAGGTCATGCAACTTGAATTTGAAATGTCTTCAATGGGTGAGCTCAATTTCTTCCTTGGACTCCAAATCAAGCAATTGCAAAACGGGACGTTCATAAGTCAAGCCAAGTACGCAAAGGAACTCGTAACGAAGTTTGGACTTGAAGGCTCAAAGACTTGCAACACTCCCATGGCAACTACAACCAAGCTTGATAAAGATGACCAAGGTAAAAATGTTGATATTAAATTATATAGAAGCATGATAGGAAGTCTTTTATATTTAATGGCAAGTAGGCCGGATATCATGTTTAGTGTGTGTCTTTGTGCTAGATTTCAATCGTGTCCTAAAGAGTCCCATCTTATTGCGGTTAAAACGCATTATTCGTTATATTAAGGGCACTATTGGGATGGGTCTATGGTATCCGAAAATCGGAGATTTCTCAATGACGAGTTATTCGGATGCCGACTATGCGGGTTGTAGAGTAGATAGAAAGAGTACTAGTGGGACATGTCAATTTCTTGGTAATTGTCTTGTTTCATGGTCCTCTAGGAAACAAAATTCCGTAGCACTCTCAACCGCCGAGGCGGAGTATGTTGCCGCGGGGGCTTGTTGTGCACAAGTCCTTTGAATGAAACATACTCTCCTTGATTTTGATTTGCATTTTGATCATATAAAAATATTTTGTGATAATACTAGTACTATACACATGACTAAGAATGCAAATCAACATAGTAAGACCAAGCACATTGAGATTAGATATCACTTTCTTAGAGATCATTTTGAGAAAGGAGATATAGATATTGATTATGTTTCTACGGATTTGCAACTAGCTGATATTTTCACTAAACCTCTTGATTTTGCTAGATTTTCGTTTATTTGTGGAGAACTTAATGTTTGTATTATTGATTAAACATGTGATTCCTAACCCTTTTTGATGTATGACAAAAAGGGGGAGAATAAGTTAGTGCATGATAAAAATAAATTTATATGGTCTTGGTTCCATATGAGTTTATATGAGTTTATATATGTTTTTGTTGTCTTGTTTTGTTTTCATGCGTTTGAGAATTCTTGTGTTTTGTTAGTATCAAGATAATAACATGTGTTTTTCATTATTGTTTCAATTGGTTTAAATTGGTATCAAGAGCATATATGTTTTTTATGTTTCTTTAAATGAGTTCTTGTGTTTTTGAGTTTAAATGTTTTTTTATATAGCATAATTTGAGGGGGAGTTTTCTCCTCCCCTATATTTTTATCTTGTAGCCTATTTGTTTTGTCATCATCAAAAAGGGGGAGATTGTTGGCCCATAAGGTTACACTCTCCATTTATTGAGTTTTGATGATGATAAACCAAATTAGTGCTATTTGGTACTAATGAGTTTGTTTAAGATAAGTTTCAGGTTAGTACCATATTTGAAGGCCATTGCTTAGCTATTGCAACAACTTCTAGGTTTCATGTAGTAAAGAAGGCATATTAAGGAAGGAACAAAGAAGAAGGGGCTCTAGCAAGGCATAGCATGGCTCAAGACTTGAAGATTGCTCATCAAGATTTGTTTTAGTTTTATAGGTTTAGAATTTTGTTAAAAAATGATGGATAGGTTTGAAGCTCAATCACACACGTTTTGCGCACATATTGTTTCTAAGATGATTTTCTATAAAATGTACAAAAATATTTTGATACAAAATCCTCTGCTTACAAATCAATTTTATGTTTTATACTTAGTACTATTTAAAGATATTTTTCATAAAAATCAAAGTCTTTTCAAAATTGTGTTTTAAACTTGACTTTTGACCTGAGCCGGTCGACCGCACCAGTCGACCGTGCCTGTGTCAGTCTTGTCCGGTCGACCGGACAAGTCGACCGAGGTTCTGGCAGATGCACGTATCAGTGTGCATGTCTGCCGGTCGACCGGGCGGTCGACCTGACTGTTGTGGCTTTGCTCTCGGGTTTGTTGGGTCGACCGGGCGGTCGACCGTATGACTGCAACGGCTCTATTTTTTTATAGGCGGTCGACCGGACCGGTCGACCGGACTAGCCGTTGAACAGTAAACGGCTATTTTCTGGGCTGTTTTAAATTTTGTCTTTTTGTGTTTAAAATTAGTTTAAGGGATATATTTCAAACTTAATACTCTCTGATTAATCCTAATTATGTTTTATCCCTTAACCCTAGCCCTCTCCTATAAATAGTGGTGTTTGGGGAGAGATTGTTTACAACAATTATTACAAGAAAAATTCAAAAGTTTAAGGCATTCAAAAGAGCTTTGTTTCTTGGTTTTTGTGCTGAAATTCTCTCTCATTTTCTGAAGTGGTTTTTGAAATACTCTCTGATTTAATTTTCTTTCTTCACTTACAACAAAAGCTTCATTCCTACTCATTGTTCCCTAAGGACCTTTTGTAAGGGAAGAGACTTTTGAAAGAGAGAGTTTGTGGTCTTTTGACTACTCAGAAATTGCTTGTAATTGAGATTGTGGAGTTGGGTACTCCGGTGTAATTGTGATTTCTTTGTGATAGTGGAAGTAGCTAGAATCCTTCTGGGGAAGGCGGGGAGTAGAGCTGGGTGCTCGAACCTCGATAACATATCCTTGTGTTTGCGATTGGTTTACATTCTTGCACTCCTTTACATTACTTTACTTGCACTTATTACTTACTTATCATCATCATTGCTATATTTACTTGCTTTCATTCATCTTGTGAATCTTGTTGGGTGATTGTTACATCTTAATTTTTAATTTGTCCATTGATTAGCATTATCACCTATTCACCCCCCCTCTAGGTGATTTTAATATCCACCTACTGATTAAGCACCACTCAGACAACCATTTATTGCTTCAATGCCAATGGTAAGCGCCCGATGGGAAATCAAGCTCAGATGTCCAATTGGCGACCTGAGATTCAAGGTGACATGTTATGTCATTGACGCCGACACCTCGTACAACTTGCTACTCGGATGACTTAGGATTTACCGCAAGTCCATCATCCCATTTACTCTTTATCAAGTGATGAAATCATTGATGAAGAGGGAGAAGTGAGAACGTTGATTGCTGAAAGGCATCCATGCAAGGGAGTTTAGAATTACTTCACCGATTTTCACTTCTACCAAGATTCTCTTGAGACTGATGAGAATCCGCACCCAGAAGAACCTGACTCTGGCAACGAAGCAAATACGGAGCCAGAAGAAGAAGAAGAGTGTCTCTGGGAAATAAATCCTCTTATAACAAGTATTGATAAGCTCAATTTCAATACCACCACTAATGTTGAAAGCAAGTGGTTTATAAATGAAAATTAAGATTTCGCTTACTTTTCTGCGTTTGCTTCTGATTCTGTACCGTCAGACACTAGCACTGGCGTGAATAATGACCCTTGGTCGGTAATGGATGCCTAACATTATTGTGTACACCAATAAAGTCATTCCTTATGGTATGCGAAAAGATCGGATAAGCACGCAAAGCTCTCTTTGAAGTACCGGCCAAGCGGATTGGTCAAAAGTTGATTCTATTTGAAAGAATCGAGTCTGAGCCCATAGCTTGTGAAAGCTCAGGATGTGGGTCTAAATCTCCACAATTCTTCCATTATGGATAAAAGTCACGTCATATAATGGGAAAAATAGGGATGATCTAACCAAAAGATAGGGTCATAATTTCGGCAAAGGAAAGCGAACATTACTACGTTCATTTGTACCAAAAGGCAAAAACCCCAACTACTATCACAGGACCCGAAGATGACTCGGTTATGTATCTACACCAGTCTCAACAGATCCTGAATCTAAAGATAAGGTCTATCATGACAGCTCATCAGCAACATCGTCATGGGACTCAAATGTAAGCGTCGATGTTATCTTCAAAAATCTCTTAGTGAACATGGTATCAGCTAGCCATTTAGAAGATGACAGAGATGATACTTTTAAATCTGAAGAGTTAATCCAGTCAGACTCTGATCCATGGATTAAACACTTAATTCTTCTTTGGGATGAATGTTTTTAACAACGCGAACCACCCACTAAGGATAGAGTAACTTTGATAAATCTTAGAGATGCGGCTAACCCTAAGCCTATTTTCATAAGCTAGAGCTTGTCACCTTCCAAGAAGAAGACTTAATACATCTCATACGAGAGTATAAAGATGTCTTCGCTTGGAATTATGAGGACATGCTTGGGCTCGATCCCCAGATTGCTAATCATCGCCTCAACATCAACCCGGACGTCAAGCCAGTCAAATAACAACAATGATAGTTCCTTCTTAAGATTATGGAAGCGATCGAATCAGAAGTCAAGAACCTCAAAGACTCTGATTTTGTCAAGGAGAAATAACACCCGTATTGGGTGGCCAATATAGTGCTCGTTTCTAAAAAGAATGGAAAGATCCGGATTTGCATCGACTACCGAGATTTAAATGCCGCTTGTCCAAAAGATGAGTTCTCTCACCCGATCACAGATTTTATGATTGATAATACATGCGATTTTGAGAGGATGTCTTTCATGGATGTCTTCTCAGGGTATAATCAAATAAAGATGTACCATGAAGATGAAAGGCACACATTTTTCAAGACGTCCTTGGGAGTATATTGCTATACCGTAATGCCTTTTTCTTGAAGAACGCTAGTGCAACTTATCAATGTGCCATGAATGCGATCTTCTATGAGCATATACGCAAGACTGTGGAATACTATGTCGACGATATCACTATGAAAAGTCGCAACAAAGGTGATCTTGCAGATTTGAAAAGTGTGTTTGACATAATGCAGGCTCACTAGTTGAAGATGAATCCAATTAAGTCCTTCTTGGGGATAGCCAGTGTCAAATTTCTTGGATTTGTCATTACATCCAAAGGAATTCACTTGGATCCGGAGAAAGTCTGTGCCATCCAAGAGATGCAACATCTGAGAAATCTTAAAGAACTCAGAGGCTTACATGGATGATTGGCTTATATTCGGAGATTTATATCAAATCTTTCAGGATGCTGCCAACCTTTCACCAAACTAATGAAGACGGGAGTCTCATTCGTTTGGAACAGTGGTTGCCAACGAGTATTCGAAAAGATCAAGGAGGATCTGACACACCCTCCAGTTCTGGTAAATCTAGTATCAGGAAAACTTTTTCTGTTATATGCTCAAGCTATGGATTATTCACTGGGAGCTTTGCTAGCTCAAAACAATGATCAAAATTATGAACAGGCAATCTACTATTTGAGTAGAATAATGATTGGGGCGGAGCACCGTTACAACCCGATCGAGAAGGATGCTTAGTCTTAGTCTTCGTCATTCAGAAGATGCGACACTACCTTGTGGGGTAACACATTTACGTCATTTTCAGAGTAAATCCCTTGTGATTACTCATGACAAGACTGTAACTCACCTAGAAGGGGGTGAATAGGTGACTAGCTAATCAAATGCAAAACTAATACAGAATTAAAACTAATTATGCAAACTAAATCTATTATGCAAACACATAAAGTATAACACAAAAGTGTAATTTTCAGTGAAGGGTTCTGGACTATCTCCTCAAGATTCCTCTAGATTAAGAGTTGAGATGCCACTATGGTTCTCTTGGTTGAATAAAGTATCAGCAAACAAATAACCCAAGCATATATATCAATAGAGCACAAGATATATCAAACATATAAAGATTTGCACAATAAAAACATGCAAGATATAAAAACATAAGTGAGAGAGAGAGAAATAAATAATCGCAAACACGGGAGATTTGTTTTGAGGTTCGAGCACACTTGCCGATGTCCCCCCTCAACACTATGAAGGACTTTCACTATAACGATCCCGCAAGATCACTCGATGCTTCAATAGCTACAACGAGCTCCCTCAAGAACTCTTGGACTCACAAGTCCCTCACTTGTTCTCGTTAGAATAACACACGCAAGCACACTAGCTTACCGAGGTCGCACCTCTACACCGAGCTCCCTCAAACCCGCAAGTTCGCTTCCTCATAGGCTATCAAAAAATTACTACGGACAAAACCTCAGACGCGAATCTCCCAGACCCAGACCCCGTATTCCAGCCTCTGACGCGGAGGTCGCGTTCCAATGCCAGATGTGGACCCCACGTTCCAGCCTCTAATGCGGAGGTCGTCAAATGCAGACCTCGTATTCTAATGCCAGACGCAGACCTCGCGTCCTCTGTTAGACGTGGAGGTCGCATTCCAACCTCTGACGCGGAGGTCTCCAGACACGGAACTCGCATCCTTTGTCAGACGCGAAAGTCGTCAGACGTGGACCTCGCATCCTTTGTCAGACACGGAGGTCATCAGACGCGAAGGTCACGTTTCAACTCAAACGCGAGCCTGAGCAGCTCCACGTTCTAATACAGCACAAGCCTGTGAGCTCCGCGTCTTAACATCAAAGTAAAGTCCGCGTTCAGTGCGAGACCCACATTTCTGCTATAACTGACAGCCACAAACTTGCTCAGTTACACCCCATTTTCTCTCCATATAATGGGGAATAACTCCCCATTATGGAGAGATTTAAGGGGTTGGTTACACTCCCCGATTATGGAGAGATTTAAGGGGTTGATTACAACCCAATTCCTCTATAAATAGCTATGAATAGCTAGAGAAGAAAAAGAGGCTCAGGGGGAGGGGACCTCTTCTAAAAGGTCTGAGGAAGAGAGTCCCAATGGAGGAATCCAAGAAGCCATGGGCAGAGGAGGAGAGCTGTAACGGTCCCAGTTTAACAAATCCTCAATTTACATAATATCCTCTTACAAAACCGATTAATCAAATCATTTCCTTTATTTCTTAAAAATTTTGGCAGCACCTCCTTTGTAATTACTGGTCGGATATAATACCCAATACAGATATGATAATTTCGGCTAACATCAGCCTACTTATTCTCATTCCAACCATATAACTGAATTCAAAATCATCCACACAATCATAAAAGTATTTCGGCTTGACATCGCCTATTAATGGAGAAACATAATAACATAAACTCTAGAGTTTCTTTCTCGACATCCACAGGCTCTCAGAATTTATAACTTTCAACTTCTCATGGGCATCATATAGATAATACACTTCTTATGGCTACAACCCAATAAAAGATATCTCAAAGGTCAACTTGAAATGAAACTACTACAAGTTTCTCCATATGTGTATATGTACAAGATTTATAATCTATCCCAAGACCCACATGTATCATCCCCAAATACAAATGTTCCAAAGTACAAGAGTTGGATTGATTCAGAACGAACCCTGCGCGGCATAACCCTGACCCCTGCCTCCAAGCAACCTGCAATAAATCAGTCTGTGGGAGGGTGAGCTCGACAGCTCAGTGAGTGAGGTAGGAATTAAATCAAGAAAAGATAATATCTCAATGAGAGTATGAATGTTCATGTAATAAAAGAAATCTTAAACAGTAAGAAGACAGGAATCGGAGGCATCCGATAGTTTAATAATCAAGACCCCACTCTCTAAAATTTCTGAGGACGATCAGACTCTTATGATCGTACTCCCCAATTTCTTTCTTGGATTTTCATCTTTATGTGTGATAAGGTCTATTAGTTACATAAACAAACTCTCTCGTCTTATGTGCACATAGTGTGTATTACTCACGTGCCTTGTGTTCCACGCTATAATACACTAATCACCAGAGTTATGCCATAAACCTAGTTTATGCATTCAATTAACACTTGCATCACAAGCCATAATTATATAACATATAATCATATCATATTTCTCATAGTACAATAACGCATCACACTTCAAGTAATGCCCGGATTCACATGCACACTTTCACCCAATATATGGTATTCATTTTAATCAGCTAAACTTGTATTCTGACGGTTTCATTGTCATATACGATAACACATCCAACATACTCCTAGTGTCACACACACACATACACATTTGTATCCCAATAACCATTCATTCTCAATCATTTGTAAGGATGCAATTATATGTATATCATAGCACCGTCTTCGCACTCCGCCCGTGCCATACGGGTCCCTTCCTCCCAATATGATATATAGCACCGTCTTCGCACTCCGCCCGTGCCATACGGGTCCCTTCCTCCCAACATGATATATACATAGCACCGTCTTCGCACTCCGCCCGTGCCATACGGGTCCCTTCCTCCGTAACACAATGTGTACATATATAACAACACAATAACCAACGCATCCAATTTCATAAGATTCATATATCATGCACATCAATTCCTCTACAAAAGCAATCATACTCACAATTACTGTTTATCAGTTAGATTTTACCATCACAGGAATATGCACACCACTTAATTAAGCAGAACACGCCACCCAATTACATTAAGTACATAAATCAAGTGATATACACCCATCATATTCATATCAATCATAATGATTTCTATTCAGTGAGACACATGCTAATGCCCTTGTACACCATGTTTCAAAGTTCTATATTAAATGCAACACTTATTACACAAGATTGTGTTCAGTTCTAAGCCTGCCTTACTATCCCTTTCCATGGTGGACATGAATTAATTATTGGTTCAGTGTTTAATACTCGCAAAACTACCCACATTTAGCGTGAGTACTAATTTACCGCAATAAGCCCTCCTTCGACCATAATATGGTGAAACTATCCCTTTATTCTTGTAACATGGTATATGTGTGTAGATATATAATATGGTTGCTTTCTATGTGATGCTCTAAATGTATTTGAACAGAGGAACGACCATATTCACATGGTTCACACATGCATAACGAACAGATAGTACATATGTACATATGCCACATACCCATATTTCTCACTTTCAAGTCTTCATATACGAGATTTCAACACATTCATTATTACGCCCATTAAGGTGGTCATCATCTCAGATAATCGGTTATCCCTTTTAACTAGAATAATGCGAACGCCATAATTACTCTTTAACCCCTGACGTAAATCAAGACATATACTCAAAAGAGAAAGGAATTCAATAAGAATCGAGAAGATATAACACATACAACTGAAAGTGTTTATTTCAAGTATCTCAAAAGTTTGGTTACCTTATGGGGCACATACTATCTGTATGCAAAAGTATTACTTGCACAAACATCCTGGCTAAATGGATGGATAAGTTGAGACTATAAGAAGAAGCGAATGTCTCACACATGCTAGTTAATTTAGAATGCAACTCTCTTGATTTAACGTACAAGTGAATAAGGCCCAACAATTCGTTATTACATAAATTTCTTTGATACGATGAATATATTGTAGTCACAACCAAGATTATATATATCTATAACAGCTATTCTCGTTTACTCATGCATGGAGTTGAGACTCATTAGATTCCTGCCGGTACTGAACTCGATACTGTCAATCCCATCACCCTAACTTCCCAAATCTTTAATATTACAATAAGAAAATATTTTCCTTCAATTAGTATTCATGTCCACTCATCTATTAGTCTATTGTCCATATAATGTAGTGTTGGCCGTTAACCTGACCATATCAGTGAATTACAATTGATCGGTCTATCATCCTTACCATTAACTTTCGGCGCTTCAGAGATTTCTACTGACTATGTACCAATAAATACTCTATTCACAGTCCAGTTACTGGCCACCGAAGAAATCATGTGTTAGGATGAAATATATCTTTTGGAGTCCATAACAAAATAATTCCTTATTTCTGATAAAATTAAAGAAATCTGAGTCTGGGGATAATCACCAGCACACCGAATGTACATGCAGCCTCGTTATGAGACATTATTTTAAAGGGTCAGCATTTAAATAAATGAGTGTGACACACATGTGTTCATAACATGCGTTACTGAAGAACAGTGTTTAGTTCTAACTCAGCACAACATGCCTACAAATAAATTCCAATAGCTTTCCCATGGATCCCATCTAAATATGATTCCTCAAATCTGACCTCCCTAACAATCGAAGATGATTTTATCGTAACTTCTACTTTTGGTATTAGAATGAGACACGAGGATTTCCATTAACCTTTAGATTTATTGATCTTTCTAGCAATATATTATATGACCCACTTAAGTCGCACGAAAGGTTGAAATAAACAGAAAGTCATATAGGCATCTAAAATTCTGCAACTTTGCACTTTCAACAAGTTATCATGTTCCCGTGATAATTTCCAGCACAGACATTTGATTAGGACATCGTAAGCATGGTTGGAAAGTAGACTCGATTGGCTTTCCAACGGTATATTACATGACCTATTCTTATTAAATATCCTTACGAAAGAAACCCCAAGATTCTGGTTTCAGATCTGAACAGACTTTAACAGATTGTATTATTATTATAAAAGTGCTTTGAACTACACAAATTCTCAACTTTTCCTCTTATTTTCTCATCTAAATTAGATCATGAGTAAGTCATGAACTTAGGTATTTAGATTTTTGATCGCCAGAAATTTTTATAAGAGCATTCATAGTTTGATCACTACATGATCAAGATCAAAATTTGATTTCATGGTTTATTATGTAAGAATGGCAAGAGGCTCAACCCTCACAAATGCAAGAAGCTACAAGATTCACCATCTATACTAATGGTTAGGATAGATCTAACTTGATGTCCCCCAATTGGAACGTTTCACGGATTTATGATACTAATTCCTCGCTTAGGATTAATCTTGTCTTCCAATAATACATTAATCGTTATTTGAGATATTAATATGTTGCCGCTAAAATTTTCGGTTAACATTACCACATAAAGATGACCAATAACAACCCTGGATTTCACAAGATATAGCCATATACATAACACAAGGGAGTATGCTTCTTGATCAAGATCGAACAAATCTCGAAATCATAATCCTCCCTTGAACATTATGCTTTCCTATAGGATTAATAGTTTGTTGCAAAAATGCTAGGTTGCATGTTATTACAAGGGAGCCACATAATCCAAGAGAATTTTCACTATACGAATTGCAACATCTAGCAAGTTCATCATGCATTAGGCCAAATGGTTCTATGAAGCATTTTTATTCCAATTTAAGAAAGAACACAATTGCTCAAACATTAGCCCCACAACTCCAATGAGAGCTTCATCACCATTAACTTAAAATATGAGGTTGAGAATTTTAGGTTTAAGGCTTACACCAAATCTGAAAATATATGAACCCCATCTCTACATGACCTATTTTTATCATGCAACCTCCTCACTCATCAATTTATATATGGGGATTAACTCAATATATCTAAAAATCAAATTTTTACCAACACATATCTTAGAAAGCCATAAAATTTCAAGAGATATTTGCATGAATAACTCAAGAGCAGAACTTCATTCAACCAATAGATCAAGTTTAGGGATTTCTAAAAGATGCAAATTTGAGAAAAAGAAAGAGGGAAAACCCACTCACACATCCAACCCGACCGGCCATCGCCGTCCTCCGCGGCCTGGCCGGCCGCCGCCGCCCAGCCGGCCGCCGTTGATCCCTTGTGCGCGCACGCAGATCCGATCCAGAGAGGGAGAGAAAGAGTAGAGAGGAAAAGAGAGGGAGAGAAATAGAGTGCTTGAGATCAAGATGGGATTTTTATTTGGGTTCTAGGGTTTCTTCTCCATGAAGAAACCTCTCAAGAATGAGGATGAAGACATAAAAGGTCTCTTGACTCTTTCAAGAGTCAAACCCCCAAAGTATTACAAGTTTGCCACCTCCCTTCCATCCAAGTGTCACTCCCCCAAATCAAGAAGATCTTGGCCATTGATCTTTCCTCTCATGCATTCCTACTCCCTCCACTAAAATATACTATACATAAAATTGCCATTAATGTATATTCTTGATAAATACATGAATTTCAAGTATAATACTAGTATTTCATCTCATTGAAATACAAGTCACATAATAATCATGGTATAGGCATATTCATATATGCCACTAGACATACCAAAAATTAAGTTAAAATTCATTACACATTCAATTAACATAATAATTTGAGATTATATTTTTAAATCAGCGTTTAAAAATTCGGGGTGTTACATTCTACCCTCCTTACAAAAGTTTCGTCCTCGAAACTTGCTACTTGAAGTGAGTAAGCATAAAACTTTGCATTACTCTTGCATATCCCAAAATCTTCCTTTGATGCAATATTTTCCTCAATCATTCTCCTCAAGATTCATTATTTCTTGATCAATTCTATACTATGTACTTACGATCCAAATTAATCTTGACTCACTTGATATTTTTTTATCATTCCCTTACTCCAGTGTCCCATACCACTAGCAGCTCATACTGAGGCCCACACCCTAGCAGAGCACATCCGAATTATGGCATGTGGGTACCATAATCCGAACATAAGGCAGTGATCAAATATCTCGTGGTTCGGGATTAATCATACACGTAAGAACTCCTACCCCCCTTTAACCAACCATATCAAACAACATTTTCACATACATGTATAACTGATAGGTAGTGAAAAATGCATAATTATCATCATATATACCATCACATTTGCACATTTATTCATATTATAATGCATATTTATTAATATTTCGTTATTTAATGTGTGGAGGCCTCGAAGTATTATTTAATAAGAAATAAAGCTTAAAGAGCCCAAAAGCCCAGATCCAAGCCCATGTTTGAAGCCCAGGTGAAAAAGCGCAATTACAAGAAGTCAAAATGCAAATACACAAAGGGCTAAAGTTGCAAATATCAAAGATGAGGGAAGGATAGACTTCTACCCAACCCTAAACACTTGCAGGATGAGGATAAAAGCCCAAAATTCGTGGATAGAAGATTTGGGATATTTGAGATCAAGGTAACTTGATTACTAAGTTATCTCGAAATCCCAAGATGGAGAACCAGGATCACACTTCCAGAAGCAGGAGCCCAAATGGACGGACCAGGAGAGGCCACGCGCCAAAGCGCGTGGCCAGACTTCACCAAATTGCCGCAAACGCGCGGCAAATCCCAGGATTCCGCGGCAGTTTGGATGATCCAGACTACCAGATTTCGTCTGTGATCTTATCCGGGACTCTATCACCTACTGCACTATAAATATCCCCTGCAGTGCAACGTACAGGGCATCCAGAGACGTATTAGGGTTTTCTTTAGCTATTTTTCTAAATTTCTGCACAAGTTGTAATTTCATTCTATGTACGTTGTGGAGGAGACGATTGTGTAACCAGAGGTTCATCTGAAATAAAGGTCACTCTTTTGTTCTCTTTTAATTTCTGCAACTTTACTTTATTCTTTTTGTTATCTCTCTGATTTTCAATCTGCGATCTCTTCTGGATTTCCTTTTTCTTTATTTTGCAATCTTTCTTATTAAATAAAAATAAAAAAATATAAATAATTTGAAAAAAAAATAATGATGAAGAACTAATCCTCTTAGTGGTTTGCTGAGATTCTTGAAGCAACCCTAGTGCAATTAAAACTTGATCTGATTAATGAACATCTCTAGAAATCCTAGGTTTAAAGGCAACTAATTCTAGAAGATTAAAAAATACTTAAAATTCTTAATCTAGGTTGCATGTTAAAAGAACTTTTCATGACTTCAACTTAAGAACTAGGACAGCATAAATTTGAGATTAGTCTTCTATTAGGCTGTACCTAGATGTTAGGATGAACCATAGTTGGTTTTTGAATAATGCAACTTAGTTAGAATCGTGTATTAATTTTTCTTGCTTGATATATTTGTAATAACCTAGGGCGAATCATATCAATCTTAAGATGAAGATCAAGCTCTTTAATTTGAAATAGGGTTGTGGTAGAAAATTAGCAAAACCACATCTTTTACATCATACATATCAAGATCTAATCTATTCTCTCCTATTTTTGAAGATACAGAGGAATCGAGTCGAAAAGCTTGCATCGCATCCTTCCCTGAGGATCACGACCCGCTTGAGCCCTTGCTACAGCGGATTCACATTGAGACTAAGAATTTTGAACTCTATTTCAATCTCTAAAATCTCAATAAAATTTTGGCGCCGTTACCGGGGAAGGAACGGCACGATTTCCTCGTTCTAATCATTCTTTCTTTTCTGTTGCAGGTACAGAGAACAGGAAACAAAAACAGAGCAGCAGAAAGCACATATAGCTATCCAGTGCCTCTGCCCTCGAAGGCAGAGCACCTGGACCTACAACTTTGTCGCAGATACGCGGCAAAAGCCGCGAATCCGCGGCAATTGTAGTGGACTACTGATATATTTTTCCGCAGGTTGCTCTGCAGTGCAAAATTCTATTTTCTGCTGTGATATTATTTCTCTGTGATCACTCTGCAACTGCTAATTAATAACATTAACCCATTTATTGAAAATAAAAAAAAATTTAGAATCTTGCATTTAGGGCACGTGTCTATTTTAATTCTTTTTAATTCTGTTGAAGAGTGCTGGCGACAAGGTACGTTTGCATAGCATATAGATTAGGAAACACTCTTGGTTGTTTACTGCTTTCTTGAGTGATTACTTTTCTACAGCTTTACACGTACACTAATTCATCTTAAGGGCATAACCCATAAGCAAGATAAGGTGGGGATTTCATCACCCTTCCTTGGCCCACAAATCATATCCGTCACACTCACAACCCTAACCTTAAGTAAAATTTGACTAGACGTTGGCCCTAGGTTAACTCGGACTCAATAGGAGATTGACCGAAGGAGAAAAATTGTTCGAAATTAACTCTTGTCAAATCGGTGTCTAGGCAGGGGATTGAGGGCCGAAAGCCCGAAGAACGGTGGTTATTTAATTAAGGAACGTCTCCGACGGAAAACCTCCCACGGTCTTGCCACCTACCTGGCCGATTAGCTTGTGGTTAACGTCGACAGTAGACCTCCTAAGGACAGTCTAAAGTTAGGAGTCGTCTAGGTCAAGGCTTACCCTAGATTAGGATTTTTGATTGTTTTTCTTTTTTTTTTTTGATTGATTGGGTGAACTTGTTTGCTGATTGTGCATGACCGCTTGGTCGAGAGACCCACTTACATCCAGGCTAACTAGAACTAGTTCACCACCCGAGCTCAAGCCCGACTCACACATGGCACAACCACAGTCACTCCAAGATAGGTTCTATCCTATTAGAACCTCTCTTCCTTCTTGCATCCAGCTCACTATTGAAAGTGTTGACCCATTTGAACTCAAGCCACAATACATCAACACTCTTCCAAATTTCATGGACTTGAATCTGAGGATGCATACTTCTTCATAAGGGAATTTGAAGAAGTATGTCTCATGATGAATATACCTAAGTTAGGAGACGATGCTATCAAACTTAGGTTTATCCCCTTTGCTTTGAAGGATTTAGCAAAGAAATGGCTCTACAGTCTAGAGGCCGGTTCAATATCTTCTTGGGATAATTTCATTAAGGCCTTCTTAAAGAAATTTTATCCCGTTCACAAGACTGCACTGATTAGGAAGAATATCCTCCAGTATAAGCAAACAGCCAATGAACCTTTTTGGAAATACTTCGAGCGTTTTAAGGATCTCCTTGCCCAATGTCCTCACCATGGGATAGAGAAATGGCGACTTTGCCAAGTTCTCTATGATGGATTAGATTATTCTACTAAAATACTATTAGAATCCATGTGTCAAGGAGGATTTCTGCAAAAGAATGAAGATGAAGGATGGACATTGTTTGAGGAATTAGCTGAAAAATCCATCCAATGGGACCCGACTCCTGAAAAATCTAGGACTAATGACCCTACTTCTTCTAAAGGAGGTATCCATTCCATTGAGGCCAATGTAGCAACCGTTGCTAAGTTAGCTGCTGTTATGCGAAGACTTGAGGCTCTTGAAACTAAAGAACCAGTCTCTGTGAACCAAGTCAGCCCAACATCTTCGGCGGGCTGTACTTATTGTCAAGATATGAACCATGTGTTCGAGGAATGTCCTGTCTTCATCGCACATCAAAGCTTGCCCGAACATATGAGTGCGGCCTTCACAAGGCCGCCAACAATCCTTATTCGCCCACCTACAATCCTGGTTGGAGAAATCATCCCAATTTTTCGTGGGGCCCGAGCAACAATGATCAAAATAGGCCCAAATTCTCCAACAATTTCCAAAATCCGCCCTATCAACAAAATCTCCCTAGTCAAAATCCTCCACCGTCTTTCCAAAATTCACAAATGGAGACAAGACTTTCAAATTTGGAAAGAAAGGTGGATACCCTAGTCAAAAGCCACGACACGCTGGCTCAAGTTTTAACTAGGATAGAGATCCAATTGAACCAACAAGAGAGACAGAGGGGTACCCTACCGAGTCAGCCATTGCCAAATCCTAGGAATCCTAGGCCAGCCAATGAGGCTCAAGACCCAAATCAGTGTCACATGGTTCATACACTCAGATCGGGGAAACAAGTTGATAATCAAGTATCCATGCCATCGGATCCATCTCAGCCATCCATTCCACTTAGCTCCACTTCCATTCCATCTAGCTCCACTCCTGCTCCATCCAGCCCCAATGAAACTGAAGCTGAAAAGTCAGCAGGTCAGATGCACCAGCCTATAGCTCCATTTCCAAATAGGCTTAGAAGCAACAACAATGCACATATGGAGAAATTATTAGAGGTGTTCAATCAAGTTAGGCTCAACATTCCACTTTTTGATGCAATCCAACAGGTCCCTAGTTATGCTAAATTCATTAAGGACATGTGCACCAAGAAAAGAAAGACTAATGTGCCTAAGAAGGTTTTTCTAGCCACTAACATTAGTGAGCTACTGTCCAACCAGATCCCTATCAAGTATAAGGACCCAGGTTGCCCCACCATTTCTTGCACCATAGGTCGAGCCGAAATCAATCGAGCACTCCTCGATTTAGGAGCCAGCATCAATTTGCTCCCTTTCTCCGTGTATCAACAACTTGGATTAGGTGAACTCAACCCTACCCAAGTTACTATTCAGTTGGCTGACCGCTCTATCAAAGTTCCTAAGGGAGAAATCAATGACGTTCTTATACGGGTAGGAGAATTCATTTACCCAGTAGATTTCATTGTCTTAGAGACACAACCTGTGTCTAATCCTAGGTCCCAAACTCCCGTTATCTTAGGAAGACCGTTCCTAGCAACCTCTAATGCAATTATAAATTGTAGAAACGGTTCCATGAGACTGACTTTTGGGGATATGACCAAGGAAGTCAATGTTTTCAACCTAGGTAAGCATCCCTACGATGTGACCGACCAACCCTTTGAGGTTAACTCCATTGAGAACATGACAAGTGAGCATAATGATGAGATCATATTTGAGTCAGAGGAAGAGGAAGAGTTAGAAACAAGTGATATCAGTCTTGATGAGATCGAATGGGAATCAAATCTGAGTTCTATAGAGATGGGAGATTCAAGCTTAACTCCTCCACCCATCGAGCCAACTCCTTCTTTGGAGTTAAAAGCCTTGCCCAAACATCTTAAGTACGCCTACCTAGGTGAACAAGAGACGTTACCGGTCATAGTTGCATCTAATTTGACCAATAGGCAAGAGGAGGACCTGCTGGCAACCCTTAGGAGACATAGGGAAGCCATTGGTTGGACTATGGCAGATATCAAGGGACTGAGCCCTACGATAGTCCAGCATCGTATCCATCTAGAGGAAGGGGTTAGACCAAAGAGGGATCCACAACGTAGGCTAAACCCACTCATGCAGGAGGCTGTACACGCCGAAATAGTGAAACTGTTAGATAAAGGGATCATTTATCCCATTTCCGATAGTGAATGGGTTAGCCCAATGCATGTGGTCCCTAAGAAGTCTAGCTTTACTGTGGTAGAAAACGACAAGCATGAGTTAGTGTAAATACGATTGCCTACCAAGGTGAGAGTATGCATAGACTACCGCAAGTTGAACGCAGCCACTAGGAAAGATCATTTTCCCCTCCCTTTTATTGACCAAATGTTGGAAAGATTAGCAGGTCATGAGTATTGCTGCTTTTTGGACGGTTATTCAGGGTATAACCAAATTCCTATAGCGCCGGAGGATCAAGAGAAGACAACGTTCACGTGTCCATTTGGGACATTTGCCTACCGTCGAATGCCTTTCGGCCTATGCAATGCCCCCGCCACATTCCAACGTTGTATGTTAAGCCTGTTTTCTGATATGGTTGAGCGTTTTTTAGAAATTTTCATGGACGACTTCTCCGTCTATGGAAATTCATTTGACCAGTGTCTCCATCACTTGGAGCTAGTGCTGAGTAGGTGCACCAAAAAGAACTTGACCCTAAATTGGGAAAAGTGTCACTTCATGGTGCAACATGGGATTGTCCTAGGTCACGAGATATCTAGGGAAGGGATTAAGGTAGACAAGGCCAAGGTGGAGATCATAGCGAGACTTCCACTTCCGCGATGCGTGAAGGACATTCGATCTTTCTTAGGACACGCAGGATTTTATCGTAGGTTCATTAAGGACTTTAGCAAAATTGCTAGACCCCTTACAAACCTTCTAGCTAAAGACGTGTCCTTCATCTTTGATGATAGGTGCCATAGTGCATGGGAGAAATTGAAAATGGAACTTATCTCTGCTCCTATCATCTCACCTCCGGACTGGTCCAAGCCTTTTGAGATCATGTGCGATGCCTCAGATTTTGCGATAGGTGCTGTCTTAGGACAGCGTAAGGACAGCAAGCAGCACGTGATCTATTTTTGAGTAGGATGCTCAATGACGCCCAAATGAACTATACTACAACCGAGAAGGAATTCTTGGCAGTAGTGTTCGCTTTGGAGAAATTCCGCCCATACCTACTTGGGACCAAGACCACGATTTTCACTGACCATTCTGCTCTTCGATACCTTATGCTTAAAAAAGATGCGAAGGCCCGACTCATTCGTTGGATCCTTCTCCTTCAAGAATTCGATCTCGAAATTCGAGATAAAAAAGGTGTCGAAAATGTCGTAGCTGACCATCTCTCTCGTGTGCCAAACGCACCTTCTGACGAGCTGCCCATCAATGACAATTTTCCCGATGAGCAACTTCTAGCCATCTCTAAGGAGCCATGGTTTGCTGACATAGTAAATTACTTAGTCACAAACCAAACACCACCTAGTTGGTCTAAACAGGATAGATACCGATTCTTGTCTCAAGTTCGGTATTACATGTGGGAAGATCCTTATCTTTTCAATATTGTAGCGACCAAATCATTAGGAGATGTGTCCCCGACGAGGAAACTAGAAGTGTGCTAGCTTTTTGTCATGAGTTCGCTTGCGGTGGACATTTTGGTCCCCGCAAAACTGCCGAGAAAATTCTGCAAAGTGGCTTTTATTGGCCAACTGTGTTTAGAGACGCATTTGAGTATTGCAAAACTTGCACAAGGTGTCAAATGATAGGAAGAATTTTCAAACGAAATATGATGCCCCTAAATCCCATTCTAGAAGTAGAACTTTTCGACGTATGGGGCATTGATTTTATGGGACCCTTCCCTAATTCGTTTGGGCACCAGTACATCTTGTTGGCCGTAGACTACGTGTCAAAGTGGGTAGAAGCTGTCCCTTGCAAGACAAATGACAACAAAGTTGTTGTCAAATTCTTGAAAGATAATATCATCTCACGCTTTGGAATCCCTCGAGCCATCATTAGCGACAATGGCACACATTTTTGCAATAGAACTTTTGAAGCTCTTATGCGAAAATATGCCATTACTCACAAGTTGTCTACGCCCTACCATCCTCAAACTAGCGGTCAGGTAGAAGTTTCTAATAGGCAAGTCAAGCTCATTTTGGAGAAGACTGTGAATCAGAATAGGAAGGACTGGTCCACCAAACTGGTGGATGCCCTATGGGCATATAGGACTGCCTTTAAGACGATTCTAGGAATGTCTCCCTACAGACTGGTCTTTGGAAAGGCTTGCCACCTTCCTGTCGAGCTAGAGCACCGGGCCCTTTGGGCAATTAAGCAGCTAAATTTCGATTTAGATAAGGCCGGTGAGTTTCGGAAATTACAAATTTCTGAACTAGAGGAGTTGAGGAATGATGCATACGAGAATGCAAAGATTGCGAAGGATAGAGTTAAGGTTTTTCACGATAAATTCATCACGAGAAAAACTTTTGTCCAATGACAAAAAGTTTTACTCTACAACTCTAGACTTCACCTCTTTCCCGGCAAGTTAAAGTCAAGATGGACAGGACCATTCATTGTTAAGACGGTGTTTCCACACGGAGCCATAGAGATCTACAATCCAAAAAATGGCAATGCATTCAAGGTAAATGGTCAACGTCTTAAAATCTTTTTGGAGTCTGTGCCGGAAGCTAATGCGGCGATGGGTCTTTTTGACCCACTGTATCGGTGATTATATCTTTCTGCCAGTTCATGCATCCATACATTTCATTCATACATTAGGGACAATGCATGAAACAAGTGTGGGGGAAG
The DNA here is from genome assembly GCA_038442645.1 of Agave tequilana. Classification (NCBI taxonomy): domain Eukaryota; kingdom Viridiplantae; phylum Streptophyta; class Magnoliopsida; order Asparagales; family Asparagaceae; genus Agave; species Agave tequilana. Next base: position 62,225 of record JAVJIF010019002.1, read on the forward strand.
GGTATGTAAATAGTTATTCTAAAAAAAAAAAAAAAAAAATTATAAAAAAAAATGTTATAAAAAGGATAATACTTTGACTTAATCTTTGAAAGAAATCTAAGTTAGTTTTAAGGATTAGGAAAATCATGATTAGGATTTCTAAAAACTTGGTCAAAATAAATAAATTGTTTAAATTTTAGGTATAGGAGGAGAAATTGAATAATTAGTTAGTCTTAATTTTTACCTTAATGAAATGTGCATTCCTAGTACATATCTAGGATTCTAAGACAAAGACCTTGTGCCTCATAAAATAAAAAAATAAAAAAAAATAATATCACCAATTGAGCTGGATACATGTGCCTCAAGAAGCATAAGTATTCATGCCTAAAGGTGAGTTCTAAAAAAAAAATAAAGTCCTTAGTTTTGTGGCCTAGTTCATTCGAATTTGAGTCCGCGGGGTGTTTTCTCACCTGGTGCCCTAAAGCCGACCGGTTTGGGAGCCACCGACTTTAAGTTCGCTACATGGGTGGATTAGAAAGCCTAAGAAAACTTAGAAATATTATACATGTATTAACACATCTAATAGTCAATTAGTTAAGTATGAGGGCCTCAAGAAGCCTTGATACTTATACGAAAGAAAATTAGATGAGTTATACATGCCAAAAAATATATATATATATTAACACATCTAATAGTCAATTAGTTAGGTATGAGGGCCTCAAGAAGCCTTGATACTTACACAAAAGAAAATTAGATGATGTTATAAAAATAATAAAGAGGCATGAGAGTCCAAGTTAAGGAATTCCTAGATTCACAAGGGTGCGTATGACTTTTGGTAACGAAAAAGACTATATTAGACATTCAATTTTAATCCTTACCTAAAATGGAAAACAATTGACTTTATAAAGACTAGGTTTGAAGAATGAATAAAAATGATAATCCTAAAACTTATAGACTACTTAGTCTCTTCAAATATAATTCAGATATTTTTCTTTTTATGGATTTTGTAGGTGTAATCCGCTGAAAACCCTCACGAGACAACACTCGTCCTCTAGGGTAACCTAGGGGTTTAACGGCTTGTTGCACATGCTAAGTGCAACCGTGATTCCTACGAAAGTGAGTTAGCTAGGTTAGATTTTTCTCTTTCTTTTTGATTTTTACTCGAGGACGAGACAAAAAGATAAGTGTGGGGGTGTGATAGGTAGTGAAAAATGCATAATTATCTTCATATATACCATCACATTTGCACATTTATTCATATTATAATGCACATTTATTAATATTTCATTATTTAATGTGTGCAGGTCTCGAAGTATTATTTTAATAAGAAATAAAGCTTAAAGAGCCCAAAAGCCCAGATCCAAGCCCATGTTTGAAGCCCAGGTGAAAAAGCGCAATTACAAGAAGTCAAAATGCAAATACACAAAGGGCTAAAGTTGCAAATATCAAAGATGAGGGAAGGATAGACTTCTACCCAACCCTAAACACTTGCAGGATGAGGATAAAAGCCCAAAATTCGTGGATAGAAGATTTGGGATATTTGAGATCAAGGTAACTTGATTACTAAGTTATCTCGAAATCCCAAGATGGAGAACCAGGATCACACTTCCAGAAGCAGGAGCCCAAATGGACGGACCAGGAGAGGCCACGCGCCAAAGCGCGTGGCCAGACTTCACCAAATTGCCGCAAACGCGCGGCAAATCCCAGGATTCCGCGGCAGTTTGGATGATCCAGACTACCAGATTTCGTCTGTGATCTTATCCGGGACTCTATCACCTACTGCACTATAAATATCCCCTGCAGTGCAACGTACAGGGCATCCAGAGACGTATTAGGGTTTTCTTTAGCTATTTTTCTAAATTTCTGCACAAGTTGTAATTTTCATTCTATGTACGTTGTGGAGAAGGAGACGATTGTGTAACCAGAGGTTCATCTGAAATAAAGGTCACTCTTTTGTTCTCTTTTAATTTCTGCAACTTTACTTTATTCTTTTTGTTATCTCTCTGATTTTCAATCTGCGATCTCTTCTGGATTTCCTTTTTCTTTATTTTGCAATCTTTCTTATTAAATAAAAATAAAAAAATATAATAATTTGAAAAAAAAAAATAATGATGAAGAACTAATCCTCTTAGTGGTTTGCTGAGATTCTTGAAGCAACCCTAGTGCAATTAAAACTTGATCTGATTAATGAACATCTCTAGAAACCCTAGGTTTAAAGGCAACTAATTCTAGAAGATTAAAAAAATACTTAAAATTCTTAATCTAGGTTGCATGTTAAAAGAACTTTTCATGACTTCAAACTTAAGAACTAGGACAGCATAAATTTGAGATTAGTCTTCTATTAGGCTGTACCTAGATGTTAGGATGAACCATAGTTGGTTTTTGAATAATGCAACTTAGTTAGAATCGTGTATTAATTTTTCTTGCTTGATATATTTGTAATAACCTAGGGCGAATCATATCAATCTTAAGATGAAGATCAAGCTCTTTAATTTGAAATAGGGTTGTGGTAGAAAATCAGCAAAACCACATCTTTTACATCATACATATCAAGATCTAATCTATTCTCTCCTATTTTTGAAGATATAGAGGAATCGAGTCGAAAAGCTTGCATCGCATCCTTCCCTGAGGATCACGACCCGCTTGAGCCCTTGCTACAGCGGATTCACATTGAGACTAAGAATTCTGAACTCTATTTCAATCTCTAAAATCTCAATCAATAACACAACCACGCATATCAATCATACCAATCCAATCTTCTTCCTATCATAACTATTCTAAATCTATCCTCATTCTATATCCTGCGCTCTGATACCAGCTGTAACGGTCCCAGTTTAACAAATCCTCAATTTACATAATATCCTCTTACAAAACCGATTAATCAAATCATTTCCTTTATTTCTTAAAAATTTTGGCAGCACCTCCTTTGTAATTACTGGTCGGATATAATACCCAATACAGATATGATAATTTCGGCTAACATCAGCCTACTTATTCTCATTCCAACCATATAACTGAATTCAAAATCATCCACACAATCATAAAAGTATTTTGGCTTGACATCGCCTACTTATGGAGAAATATAATAACATAAACTCTAGAGTTTCTTTCTCGACATCCACAGGCTCTCAGAATTTATAACTTTCAACTTCTCATGGGCATCATATAGATAATACACTTCTTATGGCTACAACCCAATAAAAGATATCTCAAAGGTCAACTTGAAATGAAACTACTACAAGTTTCTCCATATGTGTATATGTACAAGATTTATAACCTATCCCAAGACCCACATGTATCATCCCCAAACACAAATGTTCCAAAGTACAAGAGTTGGATTGATTCAGAACGAACCCTGCGCGGCATAGCCCTGACCCCTGCCTCCAAGCAACCTGCAATAAATCAGTCTGTGGGAGGGTGAGCTCGACAGCTCAGTGAGTGAGGTAGGAATTAAATCAAGAAAAGATAATATCTCAATGAGAGTATGAATGTTCATGTAATAAAAGAAATCTGAAACAGTAAGAAGACAGGAATCGGAGGCATCCGATAGTTTAATAATCAAGACCCCACTCTCTAAAATTTCTGAGGACGATCAGACTCTTATGATCGTACTCCCCAATTTCTTTCTTGGATTTTCATCTTTATGTGTGATAAGGTCTATTAGTTACATAAACAAACTCTCTCGTCTTATGTGCACATAGTGTGTATTACTCACGTGCCTTGTGTTCCACGCTATAATACACTAATCACCAGAGTTATGCCATAAACTAAGTTTATGCATTCAATTAACACTTGCATCACAAGCCATAATTATATAACATATAATCATATCATATTTCTCATAGTACAATAACGCATCACACTTCAAGTAATGCCCGGATTCACATGCACACTTTCACCCAATATATGGTATTCATTTTAATCAGCTAAACTTGTATTCTGACGGTTTCATTGTCATATACGATAACACATCCAACATACTCCTAGTGTCACACACACACACATACACATTTGTATCCCAATAACCATTCATTCTCAATCATTTGTAAGGATGCAATTATATGTATATCATAGCACCGTCTTCGCACTCCGCCCGTGCCATACGGGTCCCTTCCTCCCAATATGATATATAGCACCGTCTTCGCACTCCGCCCGTGCCATACGGGTCCCTTCCTCCCAACATGATATATACATAGCACCGTCTTCGCACTCCGCTCGTGCCATACGGGTCCCTTCCTCCGTAACACAATGTGTACATATATAACAACACAATAACCAACGCATCCAATTTCATAAGATTCATATATCATGTACATCAATTCCTCTACAAAAGCAATCATACTCACAATTACTGTTTATCAGTTAGATTTCACCATTACAGGAATATGCACACCACTTAATTAAGCAGAACACGCCACCCAATTACATTAAGTACATAAATCAAGTGATATACACTCATTATATTCATATCAATCATAATGATTTCTATTCAGTGAGACACATGCTAATGCCCTTGTACACCATGTTTCAAAGTTCTATATTAAATGCAACACTTATTACACAAGATTGTGTTCAGTTCTAAGCCTGCCTTACTATCCCTTTCCATGGTGGACATGAATTAATTATTGGTTCAGTGTTTAATACTCGCAAAACTACCCATATGTAGCGTGAGTACTAATTTACCACAATAAGCCCTCCTTCGACCATAAGATGGTGAAATTATCCCTTTATTCTTGTAACATGGTATATGTGTGTAGATATATAATATGGTTGCTTTCTATGTGATGCTCTAAATGTATTTGAACAGAGGAACGACCATATTCACATGGTTCACACATGCATAACGACCAGATAGTACATATGTACATATGCCACATACCCATATTTCTCACTTTCAAGTCTTCATATACGAGATTTCAACACATTCATTATTACGCCCATTAAGGTGGTCATCATCTCAGATAATCGGTTTATCCCTTTTTAACTAGAATAATGCGAACGCCACAATTACTCTTTAACCCCTGACGTAAATCAAGACATATACTCAAAAGAGAAAGGAATTCAATAAGAATCGAGAAGATATAACACATACAACTGAAAGTGTTTATTTCAAGTATCTCAAAAGTTTGGTTACCTTATGGGGCACATACTATCTGTATGCAAAAGTATTACTTGCACAAACATCCTGGCTAAATGGATGGGTAAGTTGAGACTATAAGGAGAAGCGAATGTCTCACACATGCTAGTTAATTTAGAATGCAACTCCCTTGATTTAACATACAAGTGAATAAGGCCCAACAATTCGTTATTACATAAATTTCTTTGATACGATGAATATATTGTAGTCACAACCAAGATTATATATATCTATAACAGCTATTCTCGTTTACTCATGCATGGAGTTGAGACTCATTAGATTCCTGCCGGTACTGAACTCGATACTGTCAATCCCATCACCCTAACTTCCCAAATCTTTAATATTACAATAAGAAAATCTTTTCTTTCAATTAGTATTCATGTCCACTCATCTATTAGTCTATTGTCAATATAATGTAGTGTTGGCCGTTAACCTGACCATACCAGTGAATTACAATTGATCGGTCTATCATCCTTACCATTAACTTTCGGCGCTTCAGAGATTTCTACTGACTATGTACCAATAAATACTCTATTCACAGTCCAGTTACTAGGCCACCGAAGAAATCATGTGTTAGGATGAAATATATCTTTTGGAGTCCATAACAAAATAATTCCTTATTTCTGATAAAATTAAAGAAATCTGAGTCTGGGGATAATCACCAGCACACCGAATGTACATGCAGCCTCGTTATGAGACATTATTTTAAAGGGTCAGCATTTAAATAAATGAGTGTGACACACCTGTGTTCATAACATGCGTTACTGAAGAACAGTGTTTAGTTCTAACTCAGCACAACATGCCTACAAATAAATTCCAATAGCTTTCCCATGGATCCCATCAAAATATGTTTCCTCGAATCTGACCTCCCTAACAATCGAAGATGATTTTATCGTAACTTCTACTTTTGGTATTAGAATGAGACACGAGGATTTCCATTAACCTTTAGATTTACTGATCTTTCTAGCAATAAATTATATGACCCACTTAAGTCGCACGAAAGGTTGAAATAAACAGAAAGTCATATAGGCATCTAAAATTCTGCAACTTTGCACTTTCAACAAGTTATCATGTTCCCGTGATAATTTCCAGCACAGACATTTGATTAGGACATCGTAAGCGCGGTTGGAAAGTAGACTCGATTGGCTTTTCAACGGTATATTACATGACCTATTTCTTATTAAATATCCTTACGAAAGAAACCCCAAGATTCTCGTTTCAGATCTGGACAGACTTTAACAGATTGTATTATTATTATAAAAGTGCTTTGAACTACACAAATTCTCAACTTTTCCTCTTATTTTCTCATCTAAATTAGATCATGAGTAAGTCATGAACTTAGGTATTTAGATTTTTGATCACCAGAAATTTTTATAAGAGCATTCATAGTTTGATCACTACATGATCAAGATCAAATTTTGATTTCATGGTTTATTATGTAAGAATGGCAAGAGGCTCAACCCTCACAAATGCAAGAAGCTACAAGATTCACCATCTATACTAATGGTTAGGATAGATCTAACTTGATGTCCCCCAATTGGAACGTTTCACAGATTTATGATACTAATTCCTCGCTTAGGATTAATCTTGTCTTCTAATAATACATTAATCGTTATTTGAGATATTAATATGATGCCGCTAAAATTTTCGGTTAACATTGCCCACATAAAGATGACCAATAACAACCCTGGATTTCACAAGATATAGCCATATACATAACACAAGGGAGTATGCTTCTTGATAAAGATCGAACAAATCTCGAAATCATAATCCTCCCTTGAACATTATGCTTTCCTATAGGATTAATAGTTTGTTGCAAAAATGCTAGGTTGCATGTTATTACAAGGGAGCCACATAATCACAAGAGAATTTTCACTATACGAATTGCAACACCTAGCAAGTTCATCATGCATTAGGCCAAATGGTTCTATGAAGCATTTTTATTCCAATTTAAGAAAGAACACAATTGCTCAAACATTAGCCCCACAACTCCAATGAGAGCTTCATCACCATTAACTTAAAATATGAGGTTGAGAATTCTAGGTTTAAGGCTTACACCAAATCTGAAAATGTATGAACCCCATCTCTACATGACCTATTTTATCATGCAACCTCCTCACTCATCAATTTATATAGTGGGATTAACTCAATATATCTAAAAATCAAATTTTTACCAACACATACCTTAGAAAGCCATAAAATTTCAAGAGATATTTGCATGAATAACTCAAGAGAAGAACTTCATTCAACCAATAGATCAAGTTTAGGGATTTCTAAAAGATGCAAATTTGAGGAAAAGAAAGAGGGAAAACCCACTCACACATCCAACCCGACCGGCCATCGCCGTCCTCCGCGGCCTGGCTGGCCGCCGCCCAGCCGGCCGCCGTTGATCCCTTGTGCGCGCGCGCAGATCCGATCCAGAGAGGGAGAGAAAGAGTAGAGAGGAAAAGAGAGGGAGAGAAATAGAGTGCTTGAGATCAAGATGGGATTTTTATTTGGGTTCTAGGGTTTCTTCTCCATGAAGAAACCTCTCAAGAATGAGGATGAAGACATAAAAGGTCTCTTGACTCTTTCAAGAGTCAAACCCCCAAAGTATTACAAGTTTGCCACCTCCCTTCCATCCAAGTGTCACTCCCCCAAATCAAGAAGATCTTGGCCATTGATCTTTCCTCTCATGCATACCTACTCCCTCCACTAAAATATACTATACATAAAATTGCCATTAATGTATATTCTTGATAAATACATGCATTTTAAGTATAATACTAGTATTTCATCTCATTGAAATACAAGTCACATAATAATCATGGTATAGGCATATTCATATATGCCACTAGACATTCCCAAAATTAAGTTAAAATTCATTACACATTCAATTAACATAATAATTTGAGATTATATTTTTAAATCAGCGTTTAAAAATTCGGGGTGTTACAAGAGCTACCTCAGTAGAGTTCGGCCTCGAAGCTCTTGTAGCCTGAGAAGAGTTCAACTCTTTTGTTAACTTGCTAAGTTCAAGTTCTTTAAATCTCTTTGAGATTTCATTATTGATAGAAGCTGTGCTACTCCACCAGTAGATCCAAAGAGAGGATCCACAAGAGAAACTTGATGTTTGGCCGATTAACGGGGAACAAGACTCACTCTCCACCGCCACGTGAAGAACCAACACTAAATAAAGGGGAGAATCAATCAAGAGATTCCCTCTCTTTTGTAAATGGATTGTATCCATTGTAATCTTCTATTCAATTTAAAGAATTTTGCAATTGTGATTTTTTTGACGCGTATAAGAGATGGCGACTCTGCTGGAGACAATGATCTTTCTCAACCAACGAGAAAGTGGTGGCGCAAACTGACGTTAAGATGTTTAGATTCACAGTCGAATCGCTTGTGATCGAATTCAATTAAGAGAAGTTGAACTCCCCTAAGTTTCGAGAGTCTCCCGTGGAGATAACATGGTAAGCCCCAACGTCTTTTTAGAGACTCGCGCCATGACCCACAGTTAAGATGGAAATAGAGACTAATCTCCCCTCCATCCTTTTATCAAGGCACATACAGTTTCATATGCCGGGGGTTCTCAACAACCTCTTCGACTCAATCGGAATGCCGAGAGATGGCGAAGGCGTTGCACTCATCATCAGCAGACAGGAGTGGTTGCAACAGCATATGTGGCCCGCATCAATGTCTCCTACGAGACCGCGAGGCCAATGATGATGAAGGCAAATCTCGCCACAAAACTTCTCCCAAGGCTCAGCAAACTCAATTTGCAGGGGGTTTGCATCAACTCCTGCGAGCCAAATGGATTGTTGATCGTCGACAAAGACGTCAAGTTCACTATCAGCAAATAGAGCTCGCTTTAACCCCCACGTTTCGGCACCAAAAGCGAAGTTCGCGTTCAGCCCCAAAGAGGCCAAGTTCAAATATGAACTGAGAAGCTCTCATCCTATGGGTTCGAGTGCCATTTGCGAGCAGTTCATCTCGGCGGTGCTCTCTGATTGTCACTGCAACTTTTAGATGACTGAGCCGTCAGTTTCAGCCTGTAAGGCTTCAAACTCAAACTCCTCTAAGAGACACAGACCTCGCGTTTCAATGTCAGACGCGGAGGTCGCCAGACGCAGACCTCGCATTCCAATGTGAGATGCGGAGATCGCCAGACGCGAACCTCGCGTCCTTTCTCAGTCAAACGCGGAGGTTGCTAGATGCAGACCTCGCGCGGAGGTCGCCAGATGCGGACCTCGCGTCCTTTCTCAGTCAAACGCGGAAGTCGCCAGACGCAGACCTCACGTCCTTTCTTAGTCAAACATGGAGATCGCCAGACGCGGACCTCGCGTCCTTTCTCAGTCAAACGCGGAGGTCTCCAGATGCGGACCTCGCATTCTAATATCAGACGCGGACCTCACGTCCTTTCTCAGTCAAACGTGGAAGTCGCCAGATGCGGACCTCACGTCCTTTCTCTGACGTGGAAACACGAGTCTGAGTAGAAGGTTTGCTAAAACTTTGAGGGACTTGGTCCCATCCTCTCCTCCAAAATCTCCTACCAATTCTCATCCACAGAATGGTAGGGCCACAAAAATACTTGTGTTCATCTCCCTAATGAAATGAACTGGGATTTGTCATGTTAACAATAAACCGCTGATAAACTAGATTTTTCAATCCCCAGTGGATTCTATCAAGTTAATACCTCTAGGAAATCAATGATTGTCATGTTAATACTAAACCTTTGACAGTTTCATTTTATTTTCCACCAAAATCCCCTACCAATTCTCTTCCATAGAGTGGTAGGTCCACAAATACAATCATTGTTAAGTTTAATATCAAACCTCTGACAATGAAAAGTTTCAATACTCCCCAGCGAGTACTAGCTTCACTTGTCACTCCTCTACATGGAATCACAAATCAACCAGATTGTCGAGTTAATACTACACCTCTGACATTTCAAACTCCACTTGTCAATTCTCATCAATAGAATGACAAGTCCTCAGAAATGCTCATATCGCAAACCAACTACTTTCATGTTAACATTAAACATCTGACAAACTACTGTTATATTAATACTACACCTCTAATAGTGATTAAGTTGTTACCAAGTTCAATATTAAACCTCTGACAGTCACTTTTCCTCAGGCTTTCATATCGAAGCTAAGACGAGCGATGCTAAGTTTAATATCACACCTCTAGCATCCAATTCATTGTTAAGTTCAACAATACACCTATGACAATGACTTTCCCTCGAGCTTCCGTATCGGAGTCGAGATGATCAATGCTAAGTTTAACATCACACCTCTAGCATTATCTCCACTGTCAAGTTTAACACCACCTATGACAGTGATATCTTCAGTCTCCCTAATGAAACTGAAGTTCTTATGGAGCTAAGTTAACAGTACTCCTCTAACTCACATCCTTGTCAAGTTAATATCACACCTCTAACAAGATTCAATCTGATCCGTTAAGTTAATATCACACCTCGACGGTAAAGAAATATTTAGATCCCGACGGGTTTAGTCTTACTTGTCATTCTCTTTAATAGAATGACAGGTCCACTTAAATTGCTTAAATCGCAAAATCCCATTACTGTTATGTTAAACATTACACATCTAACAGTAAATCTTTATTTTCTAGGGAAATCAATATTTGTCATGTTAACAGTTACCTCTGACAACTCATTCCCCAAAATTTCCTCCAAAATCCCTTACCAATTCCACCTACGAAATGGTAGGACCACAAAATGCCTGTTTATCCAGCAAAATAATTACATATCAAAACTATCATGTTAACATTACACTTCTGACAGTAAGGCTTTGATGTTTCTCCGGGGGTAAAATTTTAACTTGTCAATTCTCTTCAATAGAATGACAAGTCTACTCAAAATACTGTTATGTTCAAAATCACACCTCTAACAGTAGACAAATCTCAGTCAAGTTAACATCACACCTCTGACCAAACTTGCTCCACTCGCAAGACAAATCCCGGTCAAGTTAACATCACACCTCTAACCAAAATTTCAACTTGTCAGTCCTCTTCAATAGGACGGTGAGTGCACCAAACTGCATAAATCGCAGAATCTTTTAGTCAAGTTAATACTACACTTCTGACCAAAGTTGCTCATATCGCAAAATCAATTGCTGTTAAGTTAACGTTACACCTATGACAGTGATCTCCTTGATTTTCTCAGTGAAAATGAGATCTTTCAATGCTAAGTTAAACATCACACCTCTAGCATGCATTTCATTGTTAAGTTAACATTACACCTATGACAATGATCTTCTCTTAATTTTCTCAATGAAAATGAGACTTTCGTGGTGCTAAGTTAATATCACACCTCTAGCACACATCTTTGTCAAGTTAATATCACACCTCTGACAATTCAATTTGCTCAAATTGCAAACTCAAACCATCACGTTAACATTACACCTCTGACGGTAAAAATCTCTATGGATCTTCAACAAATCCAATCCCACTTGTCATTTTCTTCAATAGAATGACAGGTCCACTTAAATTGCGTAGATCGCAAAATCAATCATTGTTATGTTAAACATTACACCTCTAACAGCAAACTTTCATTCCCAGCAGAGTTCTAGTCATGTTAACACTAAACCTCTGATGATAGACTCTAGCATAATCCCCAGCGGATCAAACTCCACTTGTTATTCTCATCAATAGAATAGCAAATCCATAAAACTTAGTTATATCACAAGTCCTGATCCCACTGTCAAGTTAACATCACACCTCTGACAGTAACCTGCTCAAATTCTCCCAGTAGAGTTATTTAATTTGCTAAGTTAATATCACACCTCTGGTAATTAAAACTCTTTTAAAGAATTTTTGAGCGTGACCTTCATGTCTCCAGTACAGAGCCACGTCTCAACGAGCTTAAGAGTCGCGTCTCAACAGCAAGTAAAGACTGCGTCTCTACAACAATTGAGAGCCTCATCTCTACAACAATTGAGAAGCATGTCTCTACAACAATTGAGAGTCGCCTCTCAATTTTGGTGAAGTTCGCGTCTCCATTTAATCAGTGTGCCGAACCATGTCTGCGAGAACTGTATTCTCCCTCTTCAAATACAAAGAGTATGTCTCTGCTTCTGTAATTAGATAGTACACTGGCAAGAGCAGTTGAAAACTCCACCAGCTTAAAAGTACACCAAGCAAACCAATGCTCATAACAAGTGCTAGACTGAGTTTCTAAGACACTTGTGATGATCTTTTCTGGAGGCTTCAAGAAGTTCAACAGTATACTCATGAAGTTCACCATCCAGACAGGATCGTGCTCAGGGCACCACAGAAGACTGCCTCGCAGAAGAATGCCAGTCTGATTACAGGAAGCCTAGATTCAATTCAAGTCTAAAGTATTTCGAAATCTGTCTCAGTCAACCGCGAAGTTTCAAAAACTTTAGAGGGGGTTCTATAGGCTATCAAAAAATTACTACGGACAAAGTCTCAGACGCGAATCTCCCAGACGCAGACCCCGCATTCTAGCCTCTGACGCGGAGGTCGCATTCCAATGCCATATGCGGACCCCACGTTCCAGCCTCTGACGCGGAGGTCGCCAAACGCAGACCTCATATTCCAATGCCAGACGCAAACCTCGCGTCCTCTGTCAGACGCAGAAGTCGCATTCTAACCTCTGACACGGAGGTCGCCGACGCGGACCTCGCATCCTTTGTCAGACGCGAAAGTCGTCTAACGCGGACCTCGCATCCTTTGTCAGACACAGAGGTCGTCAGACGTGAAGGTCGCGTTTTAACTCAAACGCGAGCCTGAGCAACTCCGCGTTCTAACACAGACGCGAGCCTGTGAGCTCCGCGTCTCAACATCAAAGTAAAGTCCGCGTCCAACGCGAGACCCGCATTTCTGCTATAACTGACAGCCACAAACTTTGTCAGTTATACCCCATTTTCTCTTCACATAATGGGGAATAACTCCACATTATGGAGAGATTTAAGGAGTTGGTTACACTCCTCCCATTATGGAGAGATTTAAGGGGTTGGTTACACCCCAATTCCTCTATAAATAGCTATGAATAACTAGAGAAGAAAAAGAGGCTCAGGGGGAGGGGGACCTCTTCTAAAAGGGCTGAGGAGGAGAGTCCCGATGGAGCAATCTAAGAAGCCATGGGCAGAGGAGGAGAGTTACCTCAGCAAAGTTCAGCCTCGAAGCTCTTGTAGCCTGAGAAGAGTTCAACTCTTTTGTTAACTTGCTAAGTTCAAGTTTTTTAAATCTCTTTGAGATTCCATTACTGATAGGAGCTGTGCTACTCCACCAGTAGATCCAAAGAGAGGATTCACCAGAGAAACTTGACGTTCGGCCGGTCAATGGGGAACAAGACTCACTCTCCACCGCCACATGAAGAACCCAGCACTAAACAAAGGGGAGAATCAATCAAGAGATTCCCTCTCTTTTGTAATCGGATTGTATCCGTTGTAATCTTCTATTTAATTTAAAGAATTTTACAATTGTGATTTTTCCGACGCGTACACTCCTCAAATAGAAAGATGAAAGCTTTGTGATCACTTCTTGATCACAAACAAACACTCTCACATGCAAGAAACTAATAGAGGATGGATATAGCAATGGATAGCTCAAACTTGTGTGAGAAACCAAGATAGATTTTGTGGAGGAAAAACTCAAAGAAAAGCTTTTGAAAACTCAAGAGAATCACTCTCAATAAACACTCTTTTTGATATGGAATTTATGCTCTAAAACTTGTTGGATAACCTCTGAGAAAAGTGAGAAAAAAACTAGCTTAAAAACCCTCTTAAAATCTTGTGTAAAACTGGCCAAAACAGACCATTTTATAGAGTTACAAAAACTTATCGTTGGGGCAAAAACCCAGGCCAGATGACCTGTCGGTCGACCGACCAACTGTCATTTTTCAGACTGTTGGGGTTATTGGTCGACCGCATTGTCGACCGCACCCAGGTCTTGACCTATCGGTCAACCAAGGCAAGAACCAGAGAGCACTGCTCTCTTGGTCGGTCGACCACTCGGTCGATATCAGGGCCAGATCCAGAGAGCAAGCTCTCTGGATCAGTCGATCGTCCGGTCGACCGGCCCTCAAGCCAGGGTCTGTGCATGTTTCTGTGCACGTCAGTCGACCGCTCGATCGATCGACCTCTAGCTAAGTCGACCGATCGGTCGACCGCCTGAAGCCCAGATCAGGGTTTTAAGGATTTGAAACTTGATCTTTTAAAACCCTAAAATTTTATTTAAATCCCCTAAAAATCCACAAAAATAAGTTTATTGAAATACTTTAAAGTGAAAATATGTATGATAAAAAATTAACACATATTATAAACAATTTGAACTATTTTTCCGATATAGAAATTTAGCCTTAAACCAAAACCCGTATTTTTCAAAATTAATGTTCAAAAACGATTTTTCCAAAACATGTTCAAATACAAAAACAAGATATTTTGAAACACTTTTGAAGCTTAGTGTGTATGGATATGATTCAATACACATATAAGATGAAATATCTATATTTTGACAATTAAGCTCAAAATAAGTTTTGACTTTAACAAAACTTAAACACATGAATAAAAAACATCAAATAAGTTTTTCTAAACATTTGAAGCTCAATGTGTATGGATGAAATCCAAAACACATATAAATCATATGAACTCATTTTGATGAAATCTATTCATGAAACCAAATATGTATTCTTTGAAATTCAATCGGTTAGACCGAAACCAAATTTTCTAAAATAATATCTTTTGAAATATGTGAAATTGAGCAATCCACAACTAATCCATCCTTTATATTTATATAAAAATAAAATCTCAACACTTACAAATATAGACTCAAGTCTTGAAAATCTTCTCTTCATCTTGACTCCAAACCTTGATCCATAAGCTATACTCTTTTTTGAGTACTTGATGCGATGTTTGAAGCACGAGCTCTTGAATCAATAAGTGCTAGCTTCAAAACTTGACCTCAAAATTTTTGTTGAAGCTAAATACTGACTAAGATTTTGATAAAAAAATCATAAACTAAATGAGCAAGATCATTAGTTCTATAACATATGAGTTAATCATCATCAAAGCTATAGTGATGGGCCTTTGGGCCAACAATCTCCCCCTTTTTGATGATAACAAAACTCATGAAGTTATATATGCATGAATTAAAGTTAAGCTTCATAGAAGCTCATCTTTAACTCATGGTAACAAAAACAATAAAGATATTCAATGAAGTGCATAAACTAAACACAAATATGTGTGTGTGTGTGTGTGTGTGTGTTTATGGATAAACAAAACATATTAAACATGCATATATAAACTCTCTAAATTCTTCTTCTCCTTTTTGTCAATTCATCAACAAAGGGGTGGAGAAAAATAAATAATATAAAAGATGTATATGTGATATACATTCATGAAGAGGAGAGATGTTAAGTTAGCTCCCGTTACATACATGCATTACATAGAGAATGGATGACTAGACCCTAACCCACATAAGCATAATATACAATGTATAGACGGAGATGTTAAGCTCCCCCTACACACGTGTACCACATAAAGAAGAGAGATCAAGCTCTTCAATATGTAAAATACACTCAACATGAACCTATATATAGAGGAGATGTTAAGCTCCCCTTGCATATAAGCAATGTATATCAACCAAAATTTTAAGAAAATTTTGAAATCACTTTTAAAATAAATTTTGAAATTTCTTAAAGTCAACAAATAAATTTTGATACCAATGAAATCAAATAATAGTTGACAAAAATAAATGTTGGTGCCACTTGTATATAAATAAAAAATTTTAAGATACCAATTGTATATTTTGATACCAATTGAAGGTGAAACATAAAGTACATTTTGATACCAAAAAAATACCAATTGAAATCAATACATAAGTTTGTGAAAATACCAATCATCATTTAGAAGTAAAATCAAGCTTAGCATAAACAGTTTGTGCTTTAAAAAAACATGTATGGCATTGTAAAATAAGCACAATCAAAATCATATTTATGTATATTGAAAATAAAAATACCACTTGAAATATGATGCATACATATATAAAAAATAAGTATGAGTATACAAAAATGAAATATATTGAAAATCAAGTATAAAACTCCTAACAATCCACCCTTTGCACATGTTTAAAAGATATTTTCACTAAAGAGCATACAAGGCATAGTCCCCAACCAACTACACTTTTAAGGTAGGTATTTTCAAAAAATAATATTTTGAAAATAATTTTAGCATAATTTGAAAACACTACCAAATGAAGAATAAATAACTAGTTTAAAATAATTTTTAAAAACTAATTAAAGATCCTTTAAATATGAAACCAAATCATATAATCTCATGAAACATGTGTATTACACAAAAATTGACACTCAAGATTTATAAAGCTCATATATAGCTCATGAAAATAAAATCATGAGTAAATAAAAGAAATGTGAGTATCCAAGAATCATGTAGCTGACATATTCATGAAAATAAATAATAACACTCCAAAACAAAACAAACATGAAACTTTTTCTCAAAAACATGATATAAATCATATAATCATGTAAGAATCATCAAAACTAGAAAATACAATATACAATCAAACGAATAATTGAGTTCATAAAAAAAATAGAGCATGTAAAGCATGTAACTCAAAAATTGTACATGTATAACACAAGTTTTAACAAAATTTACATATCAATACATGATATAAACATATGAATCAAAACATGAATCAAAAAGATTGACATGTAAGTCCATTGAAAAGTTATTCAAAAATACATGCATAGCTAACAACCAATCAACTCAATATTAAGCCCAAAATAATACAAGATTGAGTTTAAGTTACTACACTAGCATATAAGCGTTTAAAGTATTTTAAAAAGAGGAGTATGAAATAGTTACCAAAGCCGATGTAGCCAATTCATTTCTCCAAAATACGAGGTGGTCCTCCCACCAAGCTTGCTTGATAGTGATGCATAAATTTGGTGTGTCCTTCAAGCTCCAAATGCATCCACCATTAAGGCACCAATCCTCTCATGTTTTGTGAGAGCCTACACCTATATCAAACACAAGAGGTAAAGATTTTGGTACCCATATTTTCTTTTTAGGTTCATGGGGGTTAGCATTATATGGAACCCATATATTTTTATTTGTAAAATTTAAAGAATTTAATCTTTCAAAACAAAATTTTGCTAAATGGCCTTTGCAGCCGCAATGTGTACATTTGTACAATCTAGCATACAAATGAGTGTGGGTGCAACATGGTGTGCATGTGTATGCCATGAGGTATGTGCATGAATATGTGAAATTTATTTCTTACGAAATATGGATTCCAATCTATTATGGTTAAATACACATTGGCTCAAAGTGCAACCCAAACAATCAATTTTCATCTTCACAATGCAAATTTCATTATTAATTTTGGAAGAAGAAACATGAGAAGCAAAATTCTTTTTCTTTTTAGAAATATAAATATTTTCCTTTTCTTTCAAAACTATTTTCTTTTCAAAAGCTCATTTTCATTTAAAACAATCTCTTTTTCTTTTAAAACAAAATCATTTTCTTGAGAAATTAAATCAACTTGATTTTTCAATGAATTGTTTCTTTCAAAAATAACATCCAATTTTGAAGATAAGAAAACATCATCTTTTTAAAAAATTCATTTTTCATCAACAAAGTTTTATTTTCTTTTAAAACTAAGTTTTTTTTCTTTCAACAGATTATATTTTTGAAGAAGTTTTTGACAAAAAGATGTTGCCCAGAATCACCTTAGTTTTGATGATGCTAACTTATGAAGGTTAGTTTACCAAAGATCTTGTGTTTAATAAATTTCAGATGTTGAACAAGATCTTAGTAGGTGTTTAGCTTCAACAAAAGATTTAAAGTCAGTTTTAGAAATAACAAATGATAGTTCAAGTGCTCGCGTGTCAAGATGGCATCTAGCACTCGGATGGAGTCAAGCTCTTTGGATCGAGTTTAGATCGTGTCGTCTTGAAGATGAAGATTGATGAGAAGTCTTCAGTTTATTTAGTTTAGTTTATAGTTTAGATCTTGTGTAAGGATAGTTAGTTTTGATATGCTTAAGTTCACACACACACAAGTTCAAAAGTTTTAATTTCGGTTTAACCAGTTTTTTATTTTCAAGAATACATGTTTCGTTTTCATGAATAGATAGAATCAAAAGAAGTTTTACATGATTTAATGTATATTGGATTTCATCCATATACATCTATATTTCATATTGTCTAAAAACTAATTTTGATTTATCTAGTTCATGATTTCAAGTTTTGTTTTTAACAAAACATAGTTTTGGATTTAATATAAAAAATATAGATATATCTTTTATATGTGTATTGGATTCTATTTGTACACGCTATGCTTAAAATGAGTTTAAATATCTTGTTTTTTTATTTGTACAAGTTTATAAAAAAGTCATATTTTCTTTTAGAAGTTTGATTTTTGGAAAATACCATTTTTGTTTAAAGCTAAAATTTCCATGCCTCAAAAATAGTTCAAATTATTTGTAATATGTGTTGAATTTTAGTCACACATATTTGTTCTTCAAATATTTATAAGAACATAATTTTGTGAATTTTATAGAGTTCTATGGGATTTTATGTGTATTTAATAGACCAAGTTGTCAAACCCTTAACCCTGTCCTGAGCATGCCGGTAGTCGACCGACCGGTCGATCGGATCAGAGCTCGGTCGACCGATCAGTCGGCTGATGTACACAGAACATGCACAGCAGCCTTGGCCATGGGTCGGTCGACCGGATGGTTGACCAATCCAGAGAGCTTGCTCTCTGGATCTGGCCCCGGTCACCGATTGGTCGACCGACCAGAGAGACTAGCTCTCTGGTACAAGCCTCGGTCGACCGAGCGGTCGACCGTTAAGTAAATTACCTGGGACGATCGACTGGCTGGTCGACCGGTGACCCCAACGGTCAGAAATCTGACCGTTGGTCGGTCGACTGGGCGATCGACTGACATGCCATTTTTGACCTGTTCTGGACCCTAATGGCTATATTTTCAGACCCTTATAAAAATGAGTCTTTAGGGCTATTTCTCCCAAGATTTCTAAGAGCAAATTTTTCATCTTCTCTAGTGTTTTAACAATGTTTTCAAAAGAGTTTCCGTGCCAAAATTTTCTATCTTTATTTATTTTTAAAGTTTTGGAAAAATCTAAGAAAAATAAGTATTGGGAATTTTATTTTGTTCCTCATTTTATATATCTATCAAGAAGTTTTTCCTAGGTATTTTCTTTGTTGTTTCTTTTTCAAAATACTTTGATTTCTCACACTTGAGCTATGAATTTTATACCTATCTATAGGATCTTATTTTTGTGAGAAAATTGTTTATGATCCCTTGAGATCACCAAGATGTTGGCCCAGAAGCCTTCCACTCTAGTTTTGATGATGATTAACTCATGTAGTTATGTGTACTAATAATCTTGTGATTTTAGTTTCAGATCATTAATCAAGTTATTACTAGGTGATTAGCTTCAACAAGATGATTTGGAAGCTTTCACATGTTGATTCAAGAGCCCGAGCGTCAAAGATCATATATAGCACTTGCTCGGTGGATCAAGGAGTTTTGGATCGAGTCGGCTTGGAGACTGCACTCTACAAGAAGACTTCGGTACCATAGTTTAGTTTTGTGTTTAGATCCAAATTGTAAAGATTAGAATAGTATGATATGCTCAAGTTCACAACACACACGTCTCATGTTTTGAATATTGGTTTTCGGTTTTTTCGTTTTTAGTTTAACCGATCTTGGTTTGCATGAATAGATAGATTCAAAACAAGTTTACATGGTTTAATGTATATTAGATTTGTTCTATATACATGCATGCTTCAACTCTTAAACAAACTTAGCTTGATAGTCTATTTCATGTGTTTTATGTTTTGATAATTCTAACAAAACAAATTTTTGGAATTAAAGTCAAAAACATGGATATATATGTTTTTCATGTATATAGGATAATATCCATATACATCATGCCTAAATGTTGTTTAATATCATGTTTTTGTATTTGATGAGTTTTGGACAAAATGTATTTTCTATTCAAAAATCCAAGTTTTTAGAAAATACAGTTTTTGGTTTTTGGCAAAATTTCTATAACAAAAAATAGTTCAAAATGTTTGAGATTTGTGTTAAACTTTTAACATAAGTTTGTATTTCAATGAAAATGAGAAAACTATTTTTGTGGAATTATAGAGATTTATGGGAATTTTTAAGTCTTTAAAAACCAAGTTTTTCCAAGAACTACAGCTGCCAGGCTAGGCCGGTCGACCGTAGCGGTCGACCGACGTGCACGGATACGTGCACACTGGCTGCCCCATGAGCCGGTCGACCGCACGGTCGACCGACTGAGAGCAGGTTGCTCTCTGTTTGCCCCCGGCCGACCGAGCGGTCGACCGGATAGAAAGCGTTGCTCTCTGTATCTGGGACGGTCGACCACACGGTCGACTGGTTGCTGCCAATGGTCAAAATGTGACCGTTGGCCGGTCGACCGACCGTCGACCGGTAGTTCATTTTTGACAGGATCTGCTGCCAACGGCTAGTTTTCCAAATGGCCTATAAATACCCCATTGGAAAGAGTTTTTCTCTAAGATTTTTTTTGCGAATTTTTTCAGACTCTCTAGTGTTTTCACAGCAATCAAAAGAAGTTTTTGGGCTTTAAATTGAACAATCTATTTGGTGTTTTTGCTAGGGTTGGAAAATCAAGAAAGGGTTTTGGGAAAAGTTTTTGATTCAACTTCTTCATCTTGGTTTCTAGTTTTTCTCAAAAATTTCTTTGAGTTTTTGATTTCCATTCCTTTGATTTTCTCTACACTTGAGCTACATCTACTATCTTATTCTATATGATCTTTGTGTGGGAAAGAAATTGTTTGTGGTTGTTGTTTAGACCATCGAGTTGTAAACCCTTCATTTGCTTGGCTTTGTGCCTTTCCCTCATTGTGTTGAGGAGGTTGTGCATTTGGGTTGTATCCCTCAAGTTGTGAGGTGATCCTTGTGTTAATCCCTCAAGTTGTGAGGTGATTGTTTGTTGGCTTGGAGTTGTGCCTCAAGGAGGAGGTTGTGTTTGTCAGGAGAGGAGTTGGGTACTCCTTGTGATTGTATTGCCCCAAATCCGCGGTGGAGGTTCCCTTTGTGGGAGTCCTTTGTGGACAAGCTAGTGGACTTAAAATCCTTCTGGGTGAAGGCGGGGATGTAGAGCTGGGTGCTCAAACCTCGAAACATATCTTGTTGTTTGCGCTTGATCCCTTGGCTCTTACTCTCTCTCTATACTGTGCCTTGCATCAATTCATATTGTTCATTCATAATTACTTGCTTGGCTTGTTTGTGTGTGCATTTCTTGTTAATTGCAATTAGTTTTTAAATTCCGCATTATGTTCATTAGATTAGCATCTTCACCTATTCACCCCCCTCTCGGTGATTTACACAAGAGAGAGTTTGTGATCATTGAATCACTAAGTGTATTTCTTCTTTACTTTGTGCTAGGCTTTGTGCCTTCCCTCTTGTGTAGAGGTGTGTTTGAGAGAGTGGAGTTGTGTACTCCAGGTGTAGAGTTATAATTCCTCAGTGGAGGTCCCTTTGTGGAAGGTCCTTTACCCTTTGTGGAAGGTCCTTTATGGACATAGTGAAAAATCATTTTGTGTGAAGGTTGGGACATAGAGCAGTGGCTCGAATCTCAAAACATATCTCAATGTTTGCGTTTTATCCACTATCTCTCAACTCTATCTCTCTTTATATCTTGCATTGCTTTACATCGCCCATATCATATACATACTTGGTATTGTTTGTGTGCCCACACTTGTGTTAAACCAAGAGAGCTTTTAAAGCACCTCAACTCTTAATCTAGAAAAATCTAAGGGAGTAGTTTCAGAGCCCTTTACGAAAATTTCAGGCTCACACTTGGTTACACATAGTGTGTTAGCAATTAGTGTTTTTATTTTGCATCATTCGTCTTTAGATTAGCACTACACCTATTCACCCCCGTCTAGGTGTACTTAAAATTGATATTAGATCCTACGCTCCTGATATTCAGTTTAACTATCTAGGAGTGTGATCCTTGGATTGCTAATCTAATATATTACTTTGCACACATATTTATATACATTTATGAATTTTCTTGCCCCTCCCATGTATGATGTTTTCAACATTGATATGTTAAAGTTTAAGATGAGTCCATACCATAAAGCCCTAGGATGGGATGTATTTCTTGCCACTAACAAGAAATCGTATCTTGGTAATGACAAGTAGCTAGAAGCCATACACAAGCCTTAGAAGCATTAAAGCACACACTAAGCGAAGAACTATTTTTTTGACTTCTCATTGTGATTCCGCTTTTACAGTGTGAAACACTTTGACCTCTCCCAAGGAATAAGTGCAACACATTTTGGAGAGAGAACCAAGAAGGGATGAATCCAAGCAAATGTGCTATATGGTCCAAGGGAATGGCTCTCTTAAGGTAAATTTGGATATCCATTTTGATGATTGTGCTAGTTCTTCAAATGATCGTGATAATATAGATGCACATGCTTTAAATGAAGAACTTTTTATGTTTTGTGAAAACTTACTTTAAAGTACAAAGCTTTTAAAAGCAAGAGTTTTAATTTAAAAAGAGAAAATAAGAATTTATTTTTTAAACTTGATTTGGTTTTACAAGAAAGGGTTGAGATTTTAAATGAGAGGGACCCATTGAAAGTTCAAGTTGACCTTACTTTAAGTGAAAATAAAATTTTAAAAATGAAAATGAGTTTGATCATGTTTTGAAGAAAAATGAGTTTTTATCTTCAAAACTTGATTTTGTTTTTTAAAAAATGATTCTTTGGAAACAAAATTGTTTAAATTTCAAAAGAGTTGGAATTTGTTTCAAAGAAAAATATTTCTTTGAAAAATTATTTTGTTTCCCATTCTTCTCATGATTCTATTAATACATCTTTTAGTAATAAGAATTTTGTAGCATGCTCCACATCTACTTCTAGTATTGATAATGTTATATGTATGTTGAAGAAGAATGTTGATTCTTTGAGCTCCACTTTGAGCCAATGTGCTATGGATCATAAGAAATGGAAGCTATGTTTCACAAGAAACATGCACCACATATTCATGCACACTCTTCATGGCATACACATGCTCATCATGCTCACACACATGATTTTATATATATTAATGTGTACGCTTGTGCACATTGTGGATGTACGGGCCACGTTGCAAAATTTATTATGATAGAATACATGATTCAAATTTTGCAAATAAATTTGTTTGGGTTAGGAAGGCGCTAACCCCTATAGATCCAAAAAGATATGGGTACTAAAATTCACACCAATTTCATTTATTGTAGGCGTGGGCTCTCACAAGATGTGAGAATATCGGTGCCTTGATAGTGGATGCAATCCGAGCTAAAAATCATACTTATTGATGCATTACTTTCAAGAAAAATTTGGTGGAAGAACCACCATAGTTTGGAGACCTAGATATTGGGTCATATAGTTTGGCAACTATCTCTAACTCTCATTTTTGTTTACTGTTTTTTTATTGATTGTTAGCATGTTTTGGTGTTAATGCTCATTATGTTAAATGCAATACTTAGTAGACTTGTGATATACATATATAGTATTTGAGATGCACTCAAGCTCATATGAATTCATATTTTTGTGTTCTCACTTTAGTTTAACTATTGTGCATATCCTAGTGTTAATAATATTTGCATTTACCCTAATGATTATATTTGTTTATATTTTTTTTTTCATGATTTGATTACATGTTTAGATGTAAATTCCCTTAAAACTTGTATTTATACTTGTACAATTAGTAAGCTACATTTGATTATCATGTGTTTATGTTTCATGTCTCATTTGTACTCATTAGATATATTAGTATAATCTTATTTTGATGATTCTTACATATTTACTTGTTTTTTTCTTTTCTTGTACATGTTTTTATATTTTTGCTTCATGTATATATTAATTTTGCAAAACTATTAGATATACATGTCTATCCTAAAGTCACTTGCTTTTCATGCAATATACTATTCTTGTGGACTCGTTCATGCTTTCGATATGTATGTATACTTTAATTTTGACAAAACATACATATGCCTTGAAACTTGTTTAGTTTTGATGAAAATTTTAATTTTGATGATTTCTTGTTGATAAAAAAGGAATTTCTTGTGAGCTTCATTGCTTTGTTTCTATGTTTATGTTTTTTACATGACTCTTGTACACTTTATATATTTTGTTTACTCATAGTTTTGATTCATGAGCATATATGAGCTTTATAGATTTTTTGAGTGTCATTCTTGTATAATTTTCATATATTATGAATATATATTTATTTTATTTTTTGCTTGAAGGATTTCGTACTAGTTTTTAAAATTATTATAAACTAATTTCGTTATTTTTCATTTGGATGGTGATTTTCAAATTATGCTAAAATGATCTGCACATCTTATTTTTGAAAACTCCTACCACAAAGGGCGGTTGGTTTGGTGACCCTGCTTGTGTGCCTTATTAATATCTTTTTAATATGAGCATGATAAGGGCGGTTGGATGAGCGACCATTTCATATATGCTCTTAATGAAATCCTATTTAAACATGTGCATGAATAAGGTGATAGGTATGTTAACATGATCTTAATGAAAATTTATTTTTATGCTCATATTTGATTTTTATATGTAGGCATCTTAATTTCAATTGATATTATATTACTCTGATAATACATACATATAATGTTTTTCTTAAATATCCATACATTTTAAGCACAAATTGATTTTCTTGTTAAGCTTGGATTAGTTCTTAACATTAATTGATATCTTTACAAGCTTATGCAATATTTTTATTGGTATTTTTATAAAGGGAGAGAAAAATTCTTATTTTATCTTTCAATTGTATCTTACTCCCACTTTTTATGATGAAAAATACTTTTATTTTGGTATATGCTAACAGTTTCAATATTGGTATCACTAATCTTAAATTGGTATTATTCTTAATTTGGTATCTTTATTGTAAAATGGTTTTAGTGTTTTCTAAAATTTTGATTCTTACTTTCAATTAGTATCATGTCTTTCTATTGGTATCATTTCATAAAATAATTGTTTCTTTTCATTAGTAAAAAGAATGTTTAATTTTCATTGATAAAAAATTGTTTCTTTCAATTGGTTCTGTAACGCCCCGATCCCAAGGATACGGAGACGTTATGGCGACGTACATACGCGAGGTGAAACAACCTCACGTGTACGTTAAGCCTCAGTACAGTACAATAACTCCATATAGATATGAGGTCAGCATGAAAGCAGTACAAGAATACTACAGAAAGAAGTCAGCGATCATAACAGATATGAAAACAAGGATAAATAAGATAACAGAAATAAAACACTAAATACCTATGAATGTCTACTGCTTATTACTGTTACCACATCATATCTTATATCTTATTATCGTGCTTGTATTATTATAGTAAATTCCTGCCTTCTTCATTTTACCACTCACTAGGTCGCTTTCTGACGACCCTGGGTTTTGCATGCCCAGATTGGAGATCCGAGTTATGATAGCTTCAGAGAGTGCCTTGGAGTCACATGGAGATTCCGCATCATCAGGTCATGTCTCTAATCGTGTCCAGGTTATATCATAAATAATATTGTCTGGTGGTGACGTAATAGATATGATTTTGCTATGGTGACGTAAAAGTAGTGAACGTGGTATGATGTAATGACATGCAGGTGGGCATATGCAATATGAACATGCTACTGTGTTGTGTCTAAATAGCATATAAGCAATGTAAACAGAATATATGTGATGCAAGGTGTACATGTACATGAGTAGTATGCCACCATAGGTATCAGGTAGTGTAGCAAAATCTTCAGGTAACATGATAGCGGATACGATAACATGAACAAGAACAGTAACAAGTAATAAGATCACCGTGAACATGATAGCAGACAAATAACAGGAACAGTAATAAGTTAGTATAACATGTATCAGGCAAGTCATGTGATTGACACAATATAGAAATCAGTACCACCTGATATTTTAATCAATCTCTTCCAGTGTCCCATACCACTGGCAGTTCATACTGAAGCCCGCACTCCAAGTCGAACCCATCCGGACATGGCCTACGGTACCATTATCCAGACGAGAGAGTGACCAAATAACAGTGTTCCCAACGTCACTATTGGTATACTGTTTTATTATGTTAATTGAAACCCATGGTCGAGGAGTTCTTATCGGGTGGATGTATCCCGTGCATACCCGAATCACGGCCTAAACAAGCCCCTGGCTGCCAGGACCAGGGCCCTCCGCTAAGAGGGGAGCATGAATCAAGTAACAAGAGCTCATGGAGCAATTGGTAGGCAGCCCTCCTACCGTCCCCTGCAGTGGGAAAACAATATGGATCCAGTACATCACCCGATAAGATCTAATCAACCATCAAGTCTCCCCCATACCCCAGTTATCATTATGATCTGATATGTTCAGTATCCAATGTAACAAGAACAAATAACAGTACATGGTACGGTTAACACGATAACTGGACCTGAGCTCTGTTGATAGCGTAGAACAATATAACGAGAATCAGGAACAATAACATGAAAAGATATCTTGAACAATAATCGAGAAACGGGAACAATAGATGTGGGATTCCCACATATCGCATATCTACAGCTCTCATGTCCAGTAACGGGAAATCCGTATCAATAACAGAAACAATCATATAACATGAATACGGTAACATGCACAATAATCGGTGTAACATGCACAGTGAGTCATATGACAAGAAGATAGAAAGAATACAAGCATGTACACTCGTGTGGTAAGCATCTGTAACAGTGCGGTCTGTGTAACAGTATCCGTAAGTATCCGTGAGTGGTACATTATATATCAGTGGAAGATGATATGAAATACTAAAGTGACGTTTCATAGTATCAATGCAACATGTACATGTAGTATCAATGGTCAGTGACTCATATATGGTGACCTACCGTATCCGTATAATGATATCCGTATCCTAGTGGTATAGCCTCATCCATGTAACCTATATGCGTAGCACTAACACCATGTTATAATATTAGTCCTTGTCTCGTGTAATACCATGTCCTAGTGCATGACAGTAATGATGTCTAGCATGCAGGTTCAGTAACAGGGTAGTGTCCTAGCGATACGATACATGACATTATAGTGTCTAGGCATATGGTAATATAGTGGGACAATTATCAGTGGTACATAAACATGACATAAGAGAGATTAGTCAGGGAATTGCTAAGTACAGTTTTTATTACAGTGTCTTCATATGGCTTACAATTTAATAATCTTACCATAGGGATTTACCGGTAATCATGTTTTATTTCAATAAAGCAACCACTCCAATTTAGTAAACATGAATAATATATTTTTTATTAAAAAGAAAACACTCACAAAATGGTTACATGACTGTAGCTCTCGTTCCCACGATCGCAACGGATCCAGAATCGCCCGAATCGGAGTCCGGATGCTCCAGATATCGCCCGAATACTAAAAGGAATAAACTGGGGTTAAATATGTAATAAAAAAATTTAAATGTAATACTGAAATGTACCGGGGGTTTTCTGTAAAATTACCTGAAATGGGTTTGGATGCGGGTTTGGCTCATAACGGGTCGGGTTTAGATCCAATACCCAAACCCTTTAACTTAAGTTAAATGGGTAACGGGCTAACGGGTCGGGTTTCGGGCTTATTGGGTTTAAGGCTTAACCAATAGAGGGTTAATGGGTTTGGGTTAGACCCAACCCATAAAAGGAAAGAGGAGCAGCAGCAGCCTCTTGCTGTTGCCGCCCTCACCGGCCAGCCGCCAGCCTAGCTGGCCGGCGGCGAGAACAGCCCGCCGGCGGCGGCCCCGGCCGCCGGCGGCTGCCCGAGAGAGCGGGAGAGAGAGGTAGAGCTAGGGAGAGAGAGAGTTTGGGTTACAGCAAAAGAAGAAGGAGGAGGAGGA
>JAVJIF010019003.1:0-75000 GCA_038442645.1 Agave tequilana
ATATCTACACATTCATTGGTATCTAGAGCCTTTCTTTGTTTATGCATATTTATGCATGTTTCATGTTTAATATTCATTGGTATCTAGAGCCTTTTATTGTTATACATATCTATGCATGTTTCATATTTAATATTCATTGCATATTTATGTTTATTTGTTGATGCATGAGTTAAGGGGGAGCCTCTTTGAAGCTTGGCTTAACTTTAATCAATGCATATATAACTCCATGAGTTTTGTCATCATCAAAAAGGGGGAGATTGTTGGCCCAAAGGCCTTCCACTCTAGTTTTGATGATGATTAACTCATGTAGTTATGTGTACTAATTATCTTGTGATTTTAGTTTCAGATCATTAATCAAGATATTAGTAGGTGATTAGCTTCAACAAGAAGGTTTGGAAGCTTTCACATGATGATTCAAGAGCCCAGCGTCAAAGATCATATCTAGCACTTATTGGAGTCAAGCTCGGTGAATCAAGCTTTGGATCGAGTCGGCTTGGAGATTGCGCTCTACAAGAAGACGTCGGTACCTTAGTTTAGTTTTGTGTTTAGATCCAAATTGTAAAGATTAGAATAGTATGATATGCTCAAGTTCACAACACACACGTTTCATGTTTTGAATAATTAGTTTTAGTTTATGGTTTAACCGATCTTGGTTTTCATGAATAGATATTATATCAAAACAAGTTTACATGGTTTAATGTATATTAGATTTGTTCTATATACATGCATGCTTCAACTACTTAGACAAACTTACTTTGATATACCTATTCATGTGTTTTAGGTTTTGTGTTTTAACAAAAACTTATTTTTGGAATTATAGACAAAAACTATGATATATATGTTTCATGTATATTGGATTTCTATCCATATGCATTATGCTTCAATAGTGTTTAAATATCATGTTTTTTGTATTTGGATAAGTTTTGGACAAAATGTATTTTCTATTCAAAATCCAAGTTTTAGAAAATACGGTTTTGGTTTTTGGTAAAATGATAAGACACAAAAATAGTTCAAATTGCATGATATTTGAGTTGTAATTTTTATCACATGTTTATATATCAATGCACAATGATAAAACTATTTTTGGGGATTTTTAAGTATTTTACAAGATTTATTAAAAATATTTAACATGTTTTTCTGACCCTGTTCTGTGCCTGACAGGCTAGGTCGGTCGACCGTACGGTCGACCGAGCCAGTAGCCGGTCGACCTTACGGTCGACCGACGTGCACAGACTTGTGCACGTCTGGCTGGCACTCGACACGGTCGACCGAGCGGTCGACCGGTCTGAGAGCAAAGCTCTCTGTTTATTTCGGTCGACCGTGCGGTTGACCGGTAGCTGGCAACAGTCAAAATGTGACCGTTGACCGGTCGACCGGTAGGCCATTTTTGGCAGATTTGGCTGCCAACGGCTATATTTTTCTGGGGACTATATATACCCCATTAGTGGCCAGTTTTCTCTAAGAATTTTGTGCGAATTTTTCCTTACTCTCTGGTGTTTTCACAGCAATCAAAAGAAGTTTTTGGACTTAAATTGAAAATCTATTTGGTGTTTTTGCTAGGGTTTGGACAATCAAAGAAAAGGGTTTTTGGGAAAAGATTTTGATTGAACTTCTTCATCTTGATTTCTAGTTTTTCCCAAGGATTTTCTTTGTGATTTTGATTTCCATTCCATTGGTTTTCTCCACACTTGAGCTACATCTACTTTCTTATTCTATAGGATCTTTGTGTGGGAGAAAGAGATTGTTTGTGGTTGCTTATTGAACCACCAGTTGTAAACCCTAACTTAGCTTGGCTTTGTGCCTTTTTCCCTCATTGTGTTGAGGAGGTTGTGCTATTGGGTTGTATCCCTCAAGTGTGAGGTGATCCTTGTGTAAGCTTTGTGCTAATCCCTCAAGTTGTGAGGTGATTGTTTGTTGGCTTGGAGTTGTGCCTCAAGGAGGAGGTTGTGTTTGTAAGGAGAGGAGTTGGGTACTCCTTGTATTGTGATTGCCCCAAATCCTCGGTGGAGGTTCCCTTTGTGGGAGTCCTTTGTGGACAAGCTAGTGGATTGAAAATTCTTCGTGTGTCGAAGGCGGGGATGTAGAGCTGGGTGCTCGAACCTCGAAACATATCTTGTTGTTTGCGCTTGATCCCTTGACTCTTACTCTTTCTCTCTCTCTCTCTTTACTTTGTGCATATTGCTATATCATATACTTGCTTGGTTGTGTGCATCACTTTTTGGTTGCACTTGAGTGTATTTGCAATTAGTTTTTAAATTCCGCATTTAGTTCATAGATTAGCCTTATCACCTATTCACCCCCCCTCTAGGTGATTTCAGACAAAACTCATGGAGTTATATATGCATGGATTAAAGTTAAACTTCAAAGAAGCTCCCCCTTAACTCATGCATAGCAATAAACAATAAATATATGTAATGAATGCTAAACATGAATATGCATAAACATGCATAAAACAATGAATTGAACATGCTCTTGATACCAAACTAAGAAATGAACATGCTCATGATACCAAACTTTTAAAATAAATTTCTTTTTCTTTTTTTTAAAATAAAACATGTTTGTAATCAATAAAAATTTCAATTAAAAACTTTATCAAAGAAGCTCTTGATACCAATCTAGAAGCTTCTTGATACCAATCAATAAAAAAAACTCAAACAAACATGCATATAATACTCAAATACATGCATATAAACTTAAATACTTCTCCCCCTTTTTGTCAATCATTAACAAAGGGGTCAAAGAAAACAATGTTCTCCCCCTTTTTGTCTAAAAAAAACAAAAATCAATAAAGGGGTGAAATTAAATCAATCAATAGAAGGTATATGCGATATACATTCATGAAGAGGAAGACGCTAAGTTAACTTCCCTACATATATGCATTACATGAAGAAAGGATGACAAGCCCTAATTCACATAACGCATAAAATGCAATGCATAAGAGGAGATGTGAAGCTCCCCCTACACACGTGTATTGATTAGTCACATATATTGCATTTATATTGTCACCTTACCATACTTTTTAGCTAATAAATCCTATTAATAAGTCTTCTTTTTCTTTGTTAAATGTAGGCCCAAGTGCTAAAAGAAAGAAAAGAGAAACGAGCCAAAAGCCCACCAAATTCTGATTTAATTCAGAATAAATTCGAAATCAAGGAATCAGGGCAAAATCTTGGCATATCAAGAGGTTGAGAAGAATCCTCCCTGAATCAAGCGGTTGAAGCCACACAATCAAAGGCTGTTTCGTCAACTTTTGGAGCAGAAACAAGAAAACCAGAAGAAGATACGGGATATTCACCAAAACAGGAGATCCATCCAACTGGGTGTGGCCATCTGGCCACACCAGGGCCGAGGAAACGCGGCCCTAGCCACGTTTTCGCGGCCAAGTAGAGTCAGTTGGGGGAGCGTTTGCTCCCCCATCTTGCCGGGATCCTCCCCTTTTGGTTTTTCCCTATAAATACTGGTTTCAGCAAAGCAAAATGGAGCGAAGACTAGGATTAGAATTTGTGATTTTTTTCTAAGGATTTAGGCTCTTTGTTAGATAGTGCAAAAGTTGTATTCTTGTTTTTCAATTGTAGTCCAGCATCCATACTTGTGAGAGAGAGGAATTGAGTGCTTGTACTTGAAGGTTGAAGTGACAGCAATACAAGAATCGAGCCACATTTTTTCCACTCTTATTTTGGTATGTCATGCATTATTTACTTGCTTTCTTCTTTGTTTTCCATGAGTATCTAGATCGGTTTTCTGGGCTCACTATTGTACCTCTCTCAGTTCTTCTTCTTCTTTTCTGTTTTTAAGAAAAGACCCAATGAATCATTTGCATGCCTTACTTAAAGCCTTTCTTCTTGAAAGTGTTCTTGAAGGCACATGAGGATGGGTTTGGATTGTTAAACTCTCACTTCTTTCATGAACGTTTCTTGAACTGTTTTTACTTCATTCTTGCTTCTTCGCACTTGATGATTTAATATTCGATTCTAAACGATTTTTCAAAGAAAAGAGTGAACTCTTCCAACCATCTTATGTGCTTTACTTCAAACTTTCTAAAAATCAACTTTAAGTTTTGCCTATGATCAATTTGAGGCACTTAGGATTTCAATAGAAGAATGAACAATTGAGTAGTGAGAAAGTGAGCCCAGATTTTCTTCCTTATTATAATCAACAAAACAATTTTCGAGCTTTTTGAATCACCTTCTCCAAAGCCTTTTCTAAAAGTTGCAATTTCTCTTTTAATCATCTCCTTCTTTCCATTCTCTTTTCCATTAAAAAACGAACACAATTCTCTGTTTTTAAACGAATCACCGAAAAGCTTCTATCGCATTCCTCCTCGTGGATACGACCCGTTAGCCACAAGCTGCACGGTAAATTCTTAAACTCTTTGATTGTTCTTTCATTTTAGCAATCAATTTTTGGCGCCGTTGCCGGGGAGGGAACGGTGTAGTTGTTTTTTTAACAAGTTTTGAAAATCACCTAGGGGGGGTGAATAGGTGATAATGCTAATCAATGCACAATTTAAAAATATGATGCAATAATCTCCCAAAACAAGACTAGAAGCCGGATTCCCCGTGAAGGGCTCTGAACTCCTTCCTCGTGATTCCTCTGGATATGAGTTGGAGGTGCACAATGCAATCTTGTTGTATGGACTTGATTGACAAGATGAATGAAAACAAGTGAATATAGCAATGACAATAGAGAGCAAGTAATAAGTGCAATGAAAGTAGAGCAAAAGCAAGAGAAAGTAAACCAAACGCAAACACCAAGAATTGTTATCGAGGTTCGAGCACCCAGCTCTACTTCCCGCCTTCCCTAGAAGGATTTCTAACTACTTCCACTATCACAAAGATATTACAAATACACCGGAGTACCAACTCCACAATCTCAAGTACAAGCAATCTCTTAGTAGTCAAAACCACAAACTCTCTTTTGCAAAACTCTCTTCCCTTACAAAATCCTTGTAGAACAATGAGTGGGAATGAAGCTCTTGTGTGTAAGGAGAAAAGAAAAAGAAATCAGAGAGTTCTTGAAAACACTTCAGAAAATAAGAGAGAATTTCAGCACAAAAACCAAGAAACAAAGCTCTTTTGAATGCCTTAAACTTTTGAAACTTTTGCAAATTTTTCTTGTGATTGAGCCTCTCCCTAAAACCCCTATTTATAGTAGAGGGCTAGGGTTAAAAGTTAAAACTCACTTAAGGCCAATTAGGAAGTATTAAGTCCAAAACATATCACTTAAACATATTTAAGAGAGAAAAAGACAAAATTAAAATAGCTCAGGAAATAGCCGTTACTGTTCAAACGGCTATCTCGGTCGACCGGTCGGTCGACCGAAGCTCAAAAATAAGAGCCGTTGCCGGCTCGCGGTCGACCGGCCGGTCGACCGAAACAAACAGAGAGCAGAGGTCTTGCAGTCAGGCAGGTTTCGGTCGACCGCCCGGTCGACCGTGAAACGTGCACACGGATACGCACTGCTGCCAGAAGCTCGGTCGCCTGGGACGGTCGACCGGATTGACCTGACACAGGGACGGTCGACCGGTCGGTCGACCGGCTCAGGTCAAAAGTCAAAAACAAAACAGATTTTTGACGGGATTTTGAAATCTAACAACATAGTCTTGATTTGAAACAAGTCTAATACCCAAATTTAGCTTATAAAACAGGCTTTAATTTAAAATAATTTTTACATATTTATAGGAAATATATTTGGAAGGAAGATGTGCGCAAAAACGTGTGTGATAGAGCTTCAAACCTATTCACTATTCTTTAACAAAACTATAAAACTAGAAATAATTCTAATGAATTATCTTGAGCAATCTTGAAGTCTTGAGCCATGTAATGCCTTGCTAGAGCCTTCTCTTCTAAGTTCCTTCCTTGATGTGCAAAAAGCCTTCTTACTTCATGAACCTAGAATTTCTTGCAATAGCTAAGCAATGGCCTCCAAAATTATGGTACAAAACTGAAACTTATCTTAACAAACTAATTAGTATCATATAGCTCCTATTTGGTTTGTTATTATCAAAACTCTAAAAAATGGAGAGTGTAACCTTATGGGCCAACAATCTCCCCCTTTTTGATGATGACAAAACAAATAGGCTATAAGCAAAAATATAGGGGAGGAGTAAGCTCCCCCTCAAATTATGCTATCATAAAAACAATGTAAGGTGCAAGTAAAAACCATCAAACAAAAACTATATGATTAAAAATCATGAAATATGCTTGCAAAACACTTCAACTTAAAAACAGAATTGAATTCATGAAAACACTTCAAAAACTTATAGCATCAATTGAATTCATGAAACACTTCAAAAACTTATAGCATCAAAAACTTAAAACTATATAAACTCATATGGAATCAAAACCATATGAACTTATATTTCTATCATAAAAACTATTCTCCCCCTTTTTGTCATACATCAAAAAGAGTTATGAAAACATTTTTATTCAATAATACAAACATTAAGTTCACCACAAATGAAAGAAAATCTAGCAAAATCAAGTGGTTTAGTGAAAATATCGGCTAGTTGCAAATCCGTAGAAACATAATCAATATCTATATCTCCTTTCTCAAAATGATCTCTAAGAAAGTGATATCTAATCTCAATGTGCTTGGTCTTACTATGTTGATTTGCATTCTTTGTCATATGTATAGTACTAGTATTATGACAAAATATTTTTATATGGTTATAATACAAATCATAATCAAGGAGAGTATGTTTCATCCAAAGGACTTGTGCACAACAAGCCCCCGCGGCAACATACCCGCCCTCGGCGGTTGAGAGAGCTACGGAATTTTGTTTCCTAGAGGACCATGAAACAAGACAATTACCAAGAAATTGACATGTCCCACTAGTACTCTTTCTATCTACTCTACAACCCGCATAGTCGGCATCCGAATAACTCGTCATTGAGAAATCTCCGGTTTTCGGATACCATAGACCCATTCCAATTGTGCCCTTAATATAACGAATAATGCGTTTTACCGCAAAAAGATGAGACTCCTTAGGACACGATTGAAATCTAGCACAAAGACACACACTAAACATGATGTCCGGCTACTTGCCGTCAAATACAAAGACTACCTATCATGCTTCTAAACAATTTAATATCAACATTTTTACCTTGGTCATTCTTATCAAGCTTGGTTGTAGTTGCCATGGGAGTGTTGCAAGCTTTAGAGTCTTCAAGTCCATACTTCTTTACGAGTTCCTTTGCGTATTTGGCTTGACATATGAAGTTCCCATCTTACAATTGCTTGATTTGGAGTCCAAGAAAGAAATTCAATTCACCCATGGAAGACATTTCAAATTCACATTGCATGACCTTTTCAAACTCCTTGCATAAAAACTCATTAGTGGAACCAAAAATTATATCATCAACATAAATTTGCACAATTAAGATGTCATTATCAACATGCTTAGTAAAAAGAGTTGTGTCTACTTTGCCTTTAACAAAATCATTTGAAATGAGAAAACTAGAAAGCCTTTCATACCAAGCTCTTGGAGCTTGTTTCAATCCACACAAAGCTTTATCAAGTTTAAAAAACAAAATCGGGATGAATATGATCAATAAAACTGGGAGGTTGAGCAACATAAACTTCTTCATTTATAAAACCATTCAAAAATGCACTTTTCACATCCATTTGAAAAAGTTTAAAATTTTTTGAAAGATGCAAAAGCTAGTGTCATCCGTATGGCTTCAAGCCGTGCTACGGGTGCAAAGGTCTCCTCAAAGTCAATTCCCTCAACTTGAGTGTAACCCTGGGCCACTAACCTAGCTTTATTCCTAATGACATTACCGGACTCATCCATCTTGTTTCTAAAGATCCACTTAGTACCAATTATTGGTCTATCGTGGGGCCTAGGAACAAGGTGCCAAACTTGGTTGCGCTCAAATTGATTGAGTTCCTCTTGCATGGCTAGCAACCATATGAGTCCGCCTCGGCTTCGAGGATGCTTTTGGGTTCAAAATGAGAAATGAAAGCAAAGTTACCACATAGGTCATGAAGTTTGGAGTGAGTTATTACCCCTTTAGATGCATCACCTAAGATGAGCTCCTTGGGATGATTTGTAGCATATCTCCAAGCTTTAGGAAGCGGTTGAGAGCTTTCCTATTTATCCTCTAGAACATCACCAATGGATTCTTGCTTATCTTCTTGAGCGGGTGAGTCCTTCAAGGATAGTCTCTCCATGTCTTCACCTAATGGGTCAATCTCTACAACATTCTCAACAACCACATTAGATTCTTCAAACTTAACATGCATGGATTCTTCAATGGTAAGTGAAGATCTATTGAATACTCTATAAGCTTTACTAGTTGTAGAATATCCAACAAAGATTGCTTCATAAGCCTTAGCATCAAATTTACCCAAGTTATCTTTAGTATTCAAACAAAACACTTGCATCCAAAAACTTTAAAATATGCAACATTTGGTTTTCTAGAATGATACATTTCAAAAGAAGTTTTGGAAGAATTCTTACACAAATAAATACGATTTGAAATATAGCATGCGGTGTTTACGGCCTCGGCCCATAAATATTGAGGGAGGTCATATTCACTTATCATGGTCCTAGCCAACTCTTGAAGTGTTCTATTTTTTCTTTCTACAACTCTATTTTGTTGTGGAGTTCTAGGACATGACATTTCATGCTTGATTCCCTTTTCATCACAATAAGTCATGAAGAGTTGGTTAACAAACTCACCACCTCTATCACTCCTTATTTTAAAAATCGAAAAAACCTTTTCTTTTTCAACCCTTTTGCGAAAAACTTTGAAATAAGAAAAAGTTTGATCTTTGTGTTCCAAAAAGAAACCCAAGTGAAACGGGAAAATCATCAACTAAAACATATGCATATCTACTACCATTTAAACTCTTAGTTTTAGTAGGTCCAAAAAGATCCATATGAATTAATTCTAAAGGCCTAGTTGACATGATATCCTTGATTGGTTTGAAGGAAGACTTGGTTTGTTTCCCAAGTTGGCACGCACCACAAATGCAGTCTTTCTCAAACTTCAAGTAAGGAATACCCTTCACCAATTCCTTTGAATTAATCCTAGAAAGATGGTCAAAAGATGCATGTCCTAATCTTCTATGCCAAAGCTAAGAATTTTCATCAAAAGCATTCAAGCATTTAGTAGAACAATCCAAATTAAGCATGTCAATGATATAACATTGCTATCATGAAAACCGGTAAGAATACAATCATTGGATTTAACATCAAAAATCTTGCAAGAAGAATCATCAAAACAACTTTAAGTCCACGGTCACAAAGTTGACTAATGCTAAGCAAATTATGTTTCAAACCATCTACAAGAACAACATTTTCTATAATAGGAGATGCACCAATTTGAATGTTACCTATACCAATGATAGTGCCCTTGGAGTCATCCCCGAAGGCGACGGTGCCACCTTCCATGTACCTTGATAGGGTTGTAAAGTTGTTGATGTCCCATGTCATGTGTCTTGAACAACCACTATCAAGGTATCACCGCTCCCTACGTCTTGGAGCCTTGGTGTGTACCTACATCAAATAATTTAGGACTTGATTTTGGTACCCACATTTTCTTGGGTCCTAAAGAGTTAGTTCCATGAACCCAAACAAGATTATTTGATCTATTAACTTGGTCATAACAAAACTTAGCCAAATGTCCATTCTAACCACAATATGTGCATCTATACACTCTACCATATTTAAAAGCATAGTGAGTGTGAGACTTGTGAGCATGTGTGGATTTAGCATGAGTGAGGTGTGTAGTGTGAGCATCAGGAATCTTAACATGAGAATCTTTAATATGAGAAGTGTGCTTTTTAGAAAACTTTTCTTCAAGTTTCTTTGTGTTAAAAGCACAATCTTTCAAAACCTTTTCAAAATCAACCATTTTAGTTTTTAAAGAAGAAATTTCTTTTTCATCAATCTTAGGAAATTTTGCTTTACATGCAACTTTGTAAGCACTAAATTCATTTTGAGTAAAAATGAGATTTGAAGAAATTTCATCTTTTTCTCTAGTAACAATAGCAAGTTGATTTTTAAGAAAAGCAACTTCCTTTTCCAATTTTGAGCATTCTACCTTTTTTTATCATATGTTTCCGAAAGCTCAACAAAAGCATGTACAAGCACCTCTTTACTTAATTCATCTTCTTCATCATCAAGAGGTTGAGGGGTTACCTTTGGTGTGTTTGCCATGAAACACATGTTCGCTTGGTCCACCTCGTCTTCAGATTCGCTTTCCGAATCCCATGTGGCTTTATAGGCTTTCTTTTCAACTGGCTCCTTTGGCTTGAAGGAGGAAGTCATCTTCTTCTTGAATTCCGGGCAATCCGCCATGATATGTCCGGGCTTTCGGCAATTGTAGCAAATAATTCTTCTCTCCTCTTTGCCTTCAAATTTCCTTCGGAAGTTGAGCTTGTTCTTCCGTACATTCTCTTCACGTTTCGTACAAGAAGGGAGAGCTCCTCATCTTCTTCTTCATCTTCTTCATCTTCATCAAGAGTGGATGAAGACTTGAAAGCAATGGATTTCTTCTTTTGAGGAGCGGCATCTTCTCTTGCTTTCTTTTCCATCTCATGGGTCTTCAAGTTCCCGATGAGACTAATGAGGTCCATTTCATCCTTGTCGTTCAATTCTTTCAAGGTGGTGGCCTTTATCTCCCATGATGAAGGAAGAGCCCGAATCACTTTTCGCACCTTTTGGTCATTAGAAATATCATCACCTAAAGAGGAAAGAGCATTGGTG
Source organism: Agave tequilana (assembly GCA_038442645.1). NCBI lineage: Eukaryota > Viridiplantae > Streptophyta > Magnoliopsida > Asparagales > Asparagaceae > Agave > Agave tequilana. The sequence continues at coordinate 10,718 of JAVJIF010019003.1, forward strand.
ATTTTAGTAAACCTTGTAATCATGCAATCAATAGATTCATCATCAATCATTTTAAAAGATTCATATTGGGACCTTAAGAGATCTATCTTAGCTCTCTTAACTTGTGAAGTCCCCTCGTGTGTGACCAACAAATGTTGCCAAATCTCATAGGCGGATTGGCAATGAATTACCTGTGTAAGGTCATCCTCATTCAAGGCGGTTAGGAGGGAGTTTTGGGCCTTTGAGTTAGCCTCATATTCTCTAAAGGTGAAGTCGGACCAAGTGCTTTCATCACTATCGGGTACAACATAGGGTTTGGTCAAGGATTTAGCAACTAGGCTATCTAAAGATTGTAAGAAAATAGTCATCCTAACCTTCCAAATAGGGAAATTAAGTCCATCAAATTTAGGAGGGGTTTTGATGTTGTCGGCCATGTTTACTAGTGTATGAATGATAGAATGCAAATGTTGATTAGCAAATTTTAAGGATCTCTCTAAGGATGTTAAGCCAAACCTAGAGTCCAAGCTCTGATACCAATTGAAAATCACCTAGAGGGGGGGGGGTGAATAGGTGATAATGCTAATCAATGCACAATTTAAAAATATGATGCAATAATCTGCCAAAACAAGACTAGAAGCCGGATTCCCCGTGAAGGGCTCTGAACTCCTTCCTCGTGATTCCTCTGGATATGAGTTGGAGGTGCACAATGCAATCTTGTTGTATGGGACTTGATTGACAAGATGAATGAAAACAAGTGAATATAGCAATGACAATAGAGAGCAAGTAATAAGTGCAATGAAAGTAGAGCAAGAGCAAGAGAAAGTAAACCAAACGCAAACACCAAGAATTGTTATCGAGGTTCGAGCACCCAGCTCTACTTCCCCGCCTTCCCCAGAAGGATTTCTACTACTTCCACTATCACAAAGATATTACAAATACACCGGAGTACCCAACTCCACAATCTCAAGTACAAGCAATCTCTTAGTAGTCAAAAGACCACAAACTCTCTTTTGCAAAACTCTCTTCCCTTACAAAATTCTTGTAGAACAATGAGTGGGAATGAAGCTCTTGTGTGTAAGGAGAAAAGAAAAAGAAATCAGAGAGTTCTTGAAAACACTTCAGAAAATGAGAGAGAATTTCAGCACAAAAACCAAGAAACAAAGCTCTTTTGAATGCCTTAAACTTTTGAAACTTTTGCAAATTTTTCTTGTGATTGAGCCTCTCCCTAAACACCCCTATTTATAGTAGAGGGCTAGGGTTAAAAGTTAAAACTCACTTAAGGCCAATTAGGAAGTATTAAGTCCAAAATATATCACTTAAACATATTTAAGAGAGAAAAAGACAAAATTAAAACAGCTCAGGAAAATAGCCGTTACTGTTCAACGGCTATCTCGGTCGACCGGTCGGTCGACCGAAGCTCAAAAATAAGAGCCGTTGCCGGCTCGCGGTCGACCGGCCGGTCGACCGAAACAAACAGATAGCTGAGGTCTTGCAGTCAGGCAGGTTTCGGTCGACCGCCCGGTCGACCGTGAAACGTGCACACGGATACGCACTGCTGCCAGAAGCTCGGTCGCCTGGGACGGTCGACCAGATTGACCTGACACAGGGACGGTCGACCGGCTCAGGTCAAAAGTCAAAAACAAAACAGATTTTTGAAGGGATTTTGAAATCTAACAACATAGTCTTGATTTGAAACAAGTCTAATACCCAAATTTAGCTTATAAATGAAAGGCTTTAATTTAAAATAATTTTTTATATATTTATAGGAAATATATTTGGAAGGAAGATGTGCACAAAAACGTGTGTGATAGAGCTTCAAACCTATTCACTATTCTTTAACAAAACTATAAAACTAGAAACAATTCTAATGAATTATCTTGAGCAATCTTGAAGTCTTGAGCCATGTAATGCCTTGCTAGAGCCTTCTCTTCTAAGTTCCTTCCTTGATGTGCAAAAAGCCTTCTTTACTTCATGAACCTAGAATTTCTTGCAATAGCTAAGCAATGGCCTCTAAATTATGGTACAAACCTGAAACTTATCTTAACAAACTAATTAGTACCATATAGCTCCTATTTGGTTTGTTATCATCAAAACTCTAAACAAATAGAGAGTGTAACCTTATGGGCCAACAGTTTTGTGTGTTGTTTCAGGGACTTGAAGATTCAGATCTAGCATTCAAGCTTTGCAAGAGAAGACTTGCAAATTCTGTGCCCCTACTCTCGAAAGTAGGAAACAGAATTTCAAGAAATTGCGTTGAAAAACTGAAAAATTCATTGGACTACTAAAAACTCTTTTTTGCAGGACATATTGCTCGCAAAAATTTAAGTTTTTGTATGTTATATTTGTGCTATTTTTGCTATCCACCATCCCTATTTTAAGCCAACAGCAAAACACTTGTTGAAAAGTTTAAAAAATTGATTAGACGTTTGCATTTTAGGCACGAGTCTTTTCAATTCATTTACTTTACTGTTGAAGAGTGCTGGAGCAAGGTACGTACGCATTGCATTCAGAATAGGACTCATCTCTTAGTTGATTTATATCGCTTTGAGTGAATCTTGTTTATCTTGTACACTTGCACAAAATTGATTTTAAGGGCAACACCCAATAACAAGATAAGGTGGGGATTTAATCACCCTTCCTTGGCCCAAAAATCAGAGTCCAAGCACTCAAATCCCAAGCTTTTTAATAAAATCTAATAGACATTGGCCTTAGAGACATCTCGAACTCACTAGGAGATTATCCTAAAGAGGGAAGGTGTTGGAATTTGACTCCTGCCAAATCAGTATCTAGGAAGGGGATTGAGGGCTGAAAGCCCAAAGATTGGTGGTTACTTAATTAAGGAACGTCTTTGACGGATAACCTCCCACCAATCTTGCCCTGACCTGGCTGATTAGCTTGTGGTCAAAGTCTACATTCTACCTCCTGTGGACAATCAACCAGTTAGGAGTTGTCTAGGTTGAGGTTACCTTAGACTAGGCTTGGTTGATTACTCTTGTTGACTGTTGGTAAACTTGTTTGTGATTGTGATTGTGTTTGTGTATGCAAGTGTGGTCAAGAGACCCAAATTCATCTAGGTTGACTAGAAACACATCACCACCCAAGTTTGAACCAAGACCAGATCCGGTAATGGCTCAATCAACATCATTGCAGGATAGGTTCTACCCCATTAGAACCTCACTTCCATCTTGCGTTCTACTTCCATCGGTTGGTGAATATAATTTTGAGCTCAAGCCTCAATTCATCAACACACTCCCCAAGTTTCATGGCTTAGAGTCCGAAGATGCCTACTTCTTCATAAGAGAATTTGAGGAAGTATGTCTAATGATGCAAATCTCACACCTTATAGACGATGCTATTAGGTTGAGATTTGTCCCTTTCGCACTTAAGGACCTAGCAAAGAAGTGGCTCTACAGCTTAGCGGCCGGTTCTATCACATCCTGGGATGGTTTCATCAAGGTCTTCTTGAAGAAATTCTATCCAATTCATAAAACCGCTCTCATTAGGAAGACGATCATGTAATTCAAGCAAGAACCTAGTGAACCATTCTGGAGGTACTTTGAACGCTTTAAAGACCTCCTTGTCCAATGTCCACATCATGGAATAGAGAAATGGCGAAAATGCCAAATTCTTTATAACGGTTTAGACTATTCCACCAAAACCCTCTTAGAAAGTATGTGCCAAGGGGGTTTCTTGCAGATGGATGAAAATGAAGGATGGGATTTGTATGAAAATCTAGCTGAGAAGACCATCCAATGGGAACCCACTAGTGAGACATCTTGGAATCCTAACTCCATCTCTTCAAAAGGAGGTCTCCATTCTATCGAATCATCCATCGCTAATGAGGCTAAGTTAGCTAACCTAGCTAGAAGACTGGAAGCTCTAGAAACGAAGGAACCAAGTCCAGTCAATCAAGTCAGCCCAAACTAATTTCCAACTCCGGGCTGCACTTACTGTTAAGCCATGAATCATGTGTTCGAGGAGTGCCCTGTGTTTCAGGCTCAGGAACCCTACCATGAACCGATGAATGCGGCCTTTTCAAGGCCGAACAATAATCCTTACGCACCAACATACAATCCTGGCTGGAGAAATCACCCTAATTTCTCATAGAGCCAAAATAACTCTGACCATTCACGATCAAATCATGCTAGCCACTTCCATCATGGTAATAATTCTTCCAATCATCAACCCAACTTCTCCAATTTCCATAATAATTCTCCCAACCATCCACCTAACTTTCAAAACTATCAACATAACTTTCCCAACCAAGCTCCACAATCCTCCTTCCAGAATCCTCAACTAGAAAGGAGAATGACTGACTTTGAAAGAAACATGAAAATATATATGAAAAACCAAGATTCTCTCATGCAAACTATCCAGAGGTTAGAGGTTCAAATGAGTCAACTAGCCACTCCACAGAATGAGAGACAGAAGGGTACCCTGCCTAGTCAGCCAATAACCAATCCGAGGAATTCTCAACAAGCTCATTTGGCTGAGGATCATTCATTGAATCAATGTAATGTTGTTCATACATTGAGGTCAGGAAAGAGAGTTGATAATCAAGTGTCAACACAACCAATCCTATTCAGCATAACCACAATCAAGCATCCACCTCATCTAATCCAAATCCTTCCATTCTAACGAATCTGAAAAAGATAAGTCAGCCAGTCAGGTGCACCAGCCTATAGTACCATTTCCTAATAGGCTGAAAAACAACAAGCAAAATCCACACATGGACAAGATAATTGAGATATTTAACCAAGTGAAGATAAATGTGCCACTTCTTGATGCCATCCAACAAGTCCCTTCCTATGCTAAGTTTCTTAAGGACATGTGCACCAAGAAGAGAAAGACTAACGTACCAAAAAAGGTCTTCTTAGCCACTAACATTAGTGAGCTACTATCGGGTCCGATCCCTGTCAAGTACAAGGATCCAGGTAGTCCTACCATTGCCTGTACAATAGGACAAGTCGAGATTAGTCGTGCACTTCTTGACTTGGGGGCAAGTATCAACTTGCTTCCATTCTCAGTTTATCAACAAGTCGGGTTGGGCGATCTTAGTCCAACTCGAGTCACCGTCCAACTGGCTGACCGTTCTGTAAAAGTTCCAAAAGGGGAGATTAATGATGTCCTGATCAGGGTAGGAGAGTTCATTTACCCTGTCGATTTCATAGTTCTGGAGACACAACCTGTGTCCAACTCCAATCATTGGGCTCAAACTCCTGTAATCCTAGGGCGACCATTCCTTGCTACTGCTGTACGCGTCGGAAAGGGTGGATTCGATTGCAAAATTCTTTTGATTGGATAGAAAATTACAACAGAACAGTGTTCCGGTTACAAGGAAGAGGGAATCTCAGAGTTGATTCTCCTCTTTGTTTAAAGCTGGGTTCTTCAAGTGGTGGTGGAGAGTGAATCTTGTTCTCCGTTGACCGGGTGAACGTCGAGATCTTCCGGGGATCTTCTCTTCGGATGGCAGACGGAGTAACACAGCTCTGTCGACCAAAACTCTCAAAGAGATTGTCGGCAAAGAGCAACTTGTACGCAGCAAGTTAGCTAAAGAGCTGAACTCTCTCTGTTTGTCTCTCTGTCTCTGTCTGTGACTCTCTCTTCGTCTCTCTTCTTTTCTCTCCTTAAAAAGATCCGACCCCTTCTCCATAGCAACAGGGCTATTTATAGAGGTTTCAGGGGCGTACGTGCCTCCTAAAAATACTCCACAATGAGGGGTTAACTTCCCCGCTATGTGGGCGGTGACTGGCCCATAACCAGGGCAGTTATAACCGAGGCGCGGGTTTCGACCATCGCGCCTTGATACTGAGGCGCGGCTGTCGAGCCTCGCGCCTTGATGCTGAGACGCGGGTTTGATCCCTCGCGCCTTGATGCTGAGACGCGGGTTTGATCCCTCGTGCCTTAATGCTGAGACGCGGGTTTGGACCCTCGCGCCTTGATACTGAGGCGCGGGTTTGGACCCTCGCGCCTTAATGCTGAGACGCGGGTTTGGACCCTCGCGCCTTGATGCTGAGGCGCGAGTTTGGACCCTCGCGCCTTAATGCTGAGACGCAGGTTTGGACCCTCGCGCCTTGATGCTGAGACACGGGTTTGATCCCTCGCGCCTTAATGCTGAGACGCGGGTTTGGACCCTCGCGCCTTGATGCTGAGACGCGGCCAATATTAACCTTGCGTCTAGAACTTGGAATTCTGCTTTTCAATGGCTTGTCTTTTAGTGATTTTTAGACAGCCTACAGAACCCCCTCCAAAGTTTTCGACATTCCGCAGTTAAGTAGGACGGATTTCGAAATACTTTGGACTCTAGCTGAGCTCACCCTTATGACTGGACTGTCAATGCTCCGGGTTTGATCTTATCTGGAGTATGGTCTTCGTGAGTATACTGTGGAACTCTTTGAAGCCACCAAAGTTTGATCGTGTTGAGTGTCTAGATGCACAGTCTAAACCTCCCCGATTGCTTTAAGTCTGCCGTGGGTGCACTTTAAGCCAGGAGTGGACGATCGTCTGCTTGTGCCAGTGTACTGTTGAACCGATTTGCAGAAGCCAGGACTGAACGCCAGTTCTTTTAGGACGCAGGGATAGTACTGCTTTTAAAGATGCGACTTTCATAGGGTGCATCTTTTGGAATGAAAACGCGACTGTTACTCCATAAGGCAGACGCGATTTTTGTCTGGGTTGGAAGGATGCGAGCTTCGGAGAAACGCATCTTTTTGGAGTGAAGCCGTGATTTTCTGGACGCAACTATGGCCGTGCTGAAAGGATGCGTCCATTGAAGAGGCGCGGCTGTTGGGTACGAATCCGTGCCGTGCCATGAGTGCACTGCCACGTGTCCCGTGGAACCGACGGGACGTCTTCTTTTTGGCGTGCGAACTTTGCGCTACATTAAATGCGCTGTCCACGCGTCAAAAGACGATTCGATGTCGAGTCAATCGAGCCAAGCGCCGCGTATCTTTGCGAATCACCGTGCCTATAAATGGCAACAGTCATCGAGAGAGTCATCATTAATATCTCTTTCGTCTTCGCATGCATCTGTTAGGGTTTTGAGAACGGAGCTTTCTTTGTTCTCTTCTTCTTCATCTAACATCGGATTCTTGATTAGCAATGGCACCCAAGGCCAAGCAAACTGCCTCATCTTCAAAGGCGATTGTCGTCGAGACTCAAAGAGGCGGTTCCTCCATGCAGGAAGCCCCTATCTCAGGTATAAGGCCATTGGGCTTAATTTTTTCCATTAAAGGGTTTATAGAGTTCTTGTAACTCTAAAAATCCCTTTTGAAGGAGACCCGCCAACGCGGATTCGAAACCGTGTTTGATTCTCAGACGCGGTCTTTGAGTTGATAAACAAGGCGCGGGTTTGATGACCCTGCTGCTTTTATCTGCTCGAGTATGCGTTCGTTTGTTGAACACAGGGCCCCAGTAAACCTTGCGTTCCGGACTTATCACTTAGAATGTTTCTAATTGTGAAAGATTCGGACGCAGACTTGATTCTTGCGTTTTGTGACATCAGACGCTGGTTTTCATGAATCTTGCGCCTGAGTCCAAATACTTGGAGATTTTTCATAAGTCTTGGATTTTTAAAATGCAGATTCCATGCTGGCCTCACGGTCTTCAGGTCCGGGCGCGGATTTTGACAATTTCTGCGTCTGGAATCTTTTCTGCGTCTGAATTATAGACACTTAATCGTTTTTGTTTAGATTTCTGATCAAGTATCATTTTCTTATGCAGTGCGATATTCCTCCAATCCACTCTCCAAGAAGTGCCACTTCGGGCACGTAGGTGGTGTTGACCGCGACTTAACCTTCGTGCTGCAAAGGACTGCTCCCGTGACTGCTGACAAGTCGAAGGAGCGAAGGGAGAGGCTCTCCAATGTTGACCCGGCGACCCTCCGGGAGCTTATGACTGACGCGGCATTCACGACAGATTCGCGCGTCCCGATGAAGAAGCCAGCCTTCTTTTTTGGGGACAAAATTAGCGAGGGCGATTATACCTTGCATGACGGAGAGTATAAATGGCTTCGTCAGACAGAGGGTAGAAGGTTCTTTCTTCCAAACATGGAGAGAATGTACCCCCTATCTTATCTCCAGCACATGTCTGTCCCTCGGACAATGAAGTGGGAGATTGCCCGACCTGTCCCCGAGATTACTCTCGGCAGCCTGGGCTCCAGGAAGGTATATAATGCTGGTCATGAGAAGGAGGTTTTCGGCCTGTTTCCCGGGTTGCTCAGGTCCGATCACCCAGTAGGAGAAACTCCTAAACTCGGCACCACCTTCCTCAACGTATTCATGAAAGCGGGGGGTGATTTTCCGGTCGATTTCCGTCCGCTTGGGTGGATTCATTCCACTGACAAGTACTGGTGGGGCGGGATGGTGAGCTTTGTCCTTGCCGATCTTGGAGGTCTGTTGGAGCATGTGGAATTGTACCAAGCGGTCAGGGCTGTACAGTATGGCATTCCACCGAGTTCTCAAAATTTCTTTGGGATCCTGGAGCGTTACAATCCTCTGACGGGGACATTCTTTACTCCGGTCGGAGAGATGGGTCTTGCCCTGCATGAGTTGCACGAAGTCTCGGGGTTGGCAATGGGGGATACTCCTTATGAGGAATACGTCCCAACCTCTGAGGAGCTTCACCTCTTGAAGAAAGAGTTTCCTCGGGTGTACGAGACTTATTGGGAGGTGTTATGTCACTTCCACATTTGCGGCCAGATAACCTCTTGGAGGACGAGGGGAGTTAAGAAGCTGTCTTGGGCAAGCTACTTGTTTAATGGTGTCAATCAGAAGGACCAACCAGTGACCCGACTGGCTCCCAGCTCCGACGAAGAGATTGCCGATAGGATTAAGGCTTCTGTAGACTCCTACACCACAGAGTCGAACGAGGATACTTTCAAACCTGACACGGTTTTTGAAAGTTTCCATCACCAAGCCCGGACCCCTATCTCCAATCGGGCACTGTTAGCAGGCTTCCTAATGTTGTGGTTAAAGCGCTGCGTGGTACCGACACTGCCACATGAAGTAATCGTTGCCGACGTGGTGTATCCGGCGGTGCTCCTGGCTTATTGTAGGTCCATAGCCCTCCTTCCGGCCATGGCGGCCGGTATTCAAAGCCGGTTGCGGGCCTTAGCTCAGAGTCTATGCAGGGTAGTGAAGGTTGTCGACTCCCAGGGCGAGCCGATTGTTGACTCAGAGGGGAGGCCGATAGTAAAGCGTCCCAATCCTCGAGTCGAGCTTCCCTATACGTACCTAATAGCTTGGTACGTTATGCACTGTCCCTCTCTGATGACGTCGGTGTCTTGGTGTGAGGGATTTATCCCTTTCATACAGCGGTTGGAGAGTTCAAGCTGGTGTAATACTTATATGTATTTCATTCGGAAGTGCATTCTAGCTGCTTCGAACTACCAGCTCAATCGCTGCTTCCCCGAGATTACTGGTGCATCTTATGGGGATAAATTTGCTGACCTGGTGGGTTTCGACAACTTCACGAGGCTGTCGTCGGGAGTTTTCTGGTGGCTGATCAATATTCGGCCTGGATATGTACTTTTTTGGCAAGGGAATTCGTGCATGATCGAGCCGTACATGCCGAATCGCTTCGCCCGACAGTTCGGCTATGATCAGTTATATGTCGGCAACCCCAATGCTCATCTCGCCTTCAGTGGGAATTTGTTTGAAGGTGCTCGGGCTTGGTATTATAGCGTGGCTGGAGGGACGGAAGCGCTTTTTCGTCTGCCTCCCAAGGGACCGAAAGGCTGTACAAGCCTTAGCTTCTGCACCTGGTACTTCCAAGCCAACCAAATGCCTGACTTCTCACCAGAGTACTCATGCATTGAGAGTATCAATGCCTCTTTTGAAGCAAAGTCGGCGTCCAATAAGCGCTCGCGAGGCGTCGATGAATATCGGGCGGCTCAAAAGGAGGCCAGAAGGGTGTCAAGGGGGGAGCCGAGAGCCGCAAAGGGTCGACAGGCAGTGCATAAGCGTCCTCAGGGCTCTACTTCCGTCGTTGAGCCTGCCCCCAAGAAGGACCGGAGAGACTTGGCGGCCGAAGTTTCCCCGTCTGAGGCCATTCCTTCTGGTGTTGAGGAGTAGAGGGAAGGAGAAGAAGATGAGGATAATGTCCCCTTAGTCCATATTCGTGGATTGCGCAGCAAGGGCCCCATGATTTTGGAGGAAGGGGAATTCGCTGACGAACCCACCGTCGCTGACGAACCCACTACAGCTGATGAAGCTGAGCAGCTCGAAGTCGACCCGATGAGCAGGGATGACGTTGATATTCCAGGGGCCTCAACTCAGCCTGGGTCTTCTTCGGCTCAAGAGAGGAGGGATGAGGCACAACAGCCTGGGTCCCCTGGTATTTTAATGCCCAGCTTACGGGTAATTGACCCCAGCCCTACCACTGGGGTATTTGGCGACAAGGCCCCGATTGCCGAGGCCTCTCGCGTTGAACTATCGTCCTCATCATCCGGAGGGGATAGATATGATTCAGGCGATGAGGTCGATTTTGGCGATGAACCTGTTCTTCCAGATCCGAGTAAATTCTCACATATTTCGGAGGAAGAAATACATGGGTGTGATCCGGTGACGGCGTCGCCACTGGCGACAATTGCTCCTACTGAAGGTGCCCCTATCGCCTTGTTGACCCGGTTTTCCCTTTTTAACTAGGGAAAAGGTTCTGACATTTTCCCTTTATGCTGCAGGATTGGCCGCGGACAGCGAGGCTACAACTTCCTCGCATATCGAGGAAATGGTGCAGGAGCTGGTCCAGCAGGGAAGAGTTGAGGCTCCAGTTAGTGAGATGCCTCAAGAGAAGGTAACCAGTGAAGTCGGGGGGACCTCAACTCTGCAATGTTCGCCCCAGAATTCGCCGTCTTTGAACCCCCAACTTGGTAAGGAAATGTTGATGCTTTGAATATTTCCCTTTTACCGTCGTGGCTGATGTTCTGGTAATTACAGAGAGCACCGAGGAAGCTCAGGCAGAGGATCTTGCGGCCAACGTCGATCCAGAAGGCAGTACAATTCAAGCCTCGACCGAGGGCCCCGAGGAGGTCAGGCTTGCTGTCACTTCAGTCACCGAGGAGGCTGTTACGACGGCAACCGCCCTAGAAGTGTCGACGACGATTTCAGCCTCTGACGAACATGTCGCTGACATCCCTCCTGTGCAAGACGAACTGACTTTTATCACTCGTCCTGTAATGGAAAGGGGATCCGGGAGTACTTCAGCAGAAATCTTCCCAGGCGGTGATACCATGGGGGAACTGACACGTCAAGTGGTGCAGCAGTTCTTTGCCTCTATGCGATTATGTATTGATCTCATTTTGTCTGGGAATAGCTCCTTCGAATTCGCCCGGATGTTTCTCGGAAATCTGGTCGAGAACATCAATTTAGCCGGAGGCCCTTCACCAGCCAAGGCGTGTCTGCTACTGGTGGAGCAGTTGGGACATGACTTGAAAGAGCTTAGATCCCTGGAAAATGCTAGCTCATTTCACGAGGCCCGGGCAACTCTGAATAGGCTTCTTGCTGCTCAAGAACAAGAGCGGAAAGAGATGGAGCAACAAATAGCTGAAGAGACCCGCCATCTCCAATATTTCCAGGCTGACCGTCAAAAGCTGATTGGCGATTCAAGGGAATCTGAACTCGTCATGCAGAGCGTAGAGCAGGTGATTATCAGTGCTCGGGCCACCATAGCCAAGGCAGAGGCCTTGATTGCAATCAATGAGCAGAAGCTTGCCACTGCTAGGAAGAAGCTGGAAGAGCTGGAAGCTGCCAGAACGCAGGCTGAAGAAAACCTATCCACTCATTCCTCCAGATTGGAATCTCTACGAGCGCAGCTGGCTGCGAAGAAATTCTTATCTGAGGAGGAGTTGCGGGTCCAAGCTCTCATGGAAGCTGAGAAGGCGCGTCAACATGAGATACATCGCCTTAGAGAACAAATCCGTTCTTTGGCGAACCAGGATTTTTAGCCTTCTTCTTCTTTTCCTTCTGTAAAGAAAAGGACACTCTATTCACCAAGAGTGTTTGTATATACTTTTATCATATTTGAATAATAAAAGTCGTTGAAGTTCTTGTTCCACCTTCATTGCCCCGCTGTGGATGAATCCAACTTCTTAATCACAGATTTTAGTTGTGCTCCCTTACTGACTGTGAATAACAGACTTAGGTAGAACTAAGTTCTTTTGATGAAACGCGACGTTGACTCATTAGGAAACGCGGCCCTGAGGAACGCTACTTTGATCTGCCAGTGAGGACGTGGTTCAAGTTGACGCAAAAAGACGCAGCTTTGAGTGTGACTCACTGGCCGCAGTCCTTAACTTTATCCAGGCGCAGGAATCAGGATGCATCAAGAATGTGGTCTTACGCTCCTTAAAACTGACGCAGACATATACGAGGACGCGACGCTGGGTCTTTGACCGGTGCAAACCCTTCATCATCTCGCCATGTAGGCGCAGCTCCAAGACACTTGTGAATGTGATAGGCCTTCTCTGCTGAAGACTCAAGCCTCAGGACGCAGCTTCCTCTTATTATGCGCTTTCCCACTGAGACTCCCAGAATGGGTCCCTTTTGTTGATGGACGCAGCTTTGAATCACTCTGAGAGACGCGGAGAGTTTTCTTAAGGAGGGCGCCGTTTTTTTTTTTATAAAAAAGGGACGCGGGTTCCTGAACGCGGCTCTCATGCCTGCGTTTTGGTGCAACTTCCCAGGCGTTACATGCAGCCTGTCATAAAGATTTTATCGGATCTTTAAACGTCAAATCGTTGTTGACGATTGGGGACCCGCACCATTCGATGTTTCCCGAGCGACCATCCACGCGTCGGCTCTTCATTGGGCTTGGGCGTTGATGCCTTTTAATGCCAAACCGGCGCTGGCGGTTGGAGATCTGTGTCTTCGACGCTTCCCGAAGCGATGCTCCACGCGTCAGCCTTCCATTGGACTTTGACACTCGTGCGGTCATTAAGGCCGACGGCTCTGATTAGTGAGCCATTAATTATGGGCATTATGGCTCGCCTATAAATAGGGCTTACCCCCTTCCTTTGGCAGTCCCATACTTGGACTATTTTTTTTAAAAGCGAGTGCTCTGAGAGACTCCATCTTCTCCCTTCAAGGACTTTACCAGGGGCTTGCCTCCATGGACGAAGATGACCCAGAGCTTTCATGCTTCTGTTTGGTCTCTTCAGAAGATTACCACTGTCAAGTGATTTCAATAACAGAAAGCGTCTCCTTGAGCACCTTTTATGTCCGCGCTTCGATGCAGAGAGTTCAACTCTTAATAGAGGCCTCTGCGGGTACGCCTTCTCGGTTTGCCATGACATTTTTAACCCAACTAAGTTTGAAGTTTGATATCTCTTAAAGAGATTCATCATCTGGATTTTCTCTTGAAGTCTTAGTTGGTGCATTCCTCTTTTGGAAGTTGCGCCATTGGCTTAAACTTTTCTAGACGCAAATACAGTGGACTTTGGCCCCTGGCCGCCGGCTTTGCACACAGAGCTCGCGTCTTGAGGCCGCTGACTTGGAAGAACTTTAACTTCGGGCTGAAGGTTTCAGGCCTGAATTTTGCAATCCATGTTCATCAAACAGAGAGATGGCAATTTTCGCATCTCGGACCTTAGACGCGGGTGCAAAACAAGACTGCGTTCGAATTCTGTGTGTATCACAGTTTTGATCGCGTCTTTTTCTGCCACCGCAGAAGTTTGGTTCACTGCGCGGGTTAATCCTGCGTCCGGAGCTTTTAGCAATAATTGCGTCTGTCACTTAGTTTTTCTGTTGAAGTATCCCAAGCTTCAGAGCTTCTAATTTTTGTTTGCTTCTTGCAGGTAGGCTTGATCATCCTTTTTCATGTTCGCTGGGCCCCTGGGAGAAATTTTGGCTGGCGAACTTGTTCGATGTTCGTCCATAAGGGAAGAAATCACGGTCCTCGTCGTCCACAAGGGAAGAAATCATGGCCCCTGTCTTCGGGAGCCAGGGACCTAACCCTCGCCAAGATCTCTTTGGATTCAATGCACCGGTCATGCTCCTTGGCATGGCATGGTCAGAGTGAGTATGGCGGCGGGGGTAGCGGTGGATATAGTGGGTAGCATCCCCTGTGAGGTCTCAAAATCTCCTCTCTTACCCCAGAAGTGACATCGAGGAAAACTCCATGCCTACTGGATGACCTTCTGGTGGAAGAGATGTTCATCAACGAGGGATCGTATCCCGCCACTTCGGATGGTCAGGTAGGATCGGAGGATTCTGCTGCCATTCGATCTCAAGAACACCATTACTCTTGGCCAAGGACGGCCTCTTTGATGTTTACGCCATGCATCGTGGTGCAATCAGCTCCCGATCGTTGCCACAATGTCTGATCCTACTTTGGCGTCCTTCCAAACATCCTGTACTTGGAATTGTATGCGGCTTTGAGGAGTGAGTGCAACCTCTGAGAGAGAGAGGGACTTCTTTGTACTCCTTAACTGTAACACTCAATCTCATTGTATAAGAGAGCGTCTTGTATCACTTTCATGTGCCTGGATATAAATAAAAGTGACACTTTTCTTTTTCTTCTTCTATTTGTCTTGAACTTTTTGTTTTTAGTCAGACGCATAGAAGCAAAGAATCATTGACTTTGCCAAAACTTATGATGACAAGTTTAACAAGTCAAGTTTTGAAGGGAGAGATCTTATTTCAGGAACTCCACAATACTGTCAGAGGTGTAATATTAACTTGACAGAGATAGAATAATTTTGTAGATCTGCCACTCTATAAAGGAGAGTGACAGGTGGGATTTGTACCCCCAGGGAAGATGAACTTTTATCAGAGGTTTGGGATTAACTTGATTAAGATCAGCTGGGGAGTTAATGAAAACACTGTTTAATGGTGTAGTGTTAACCTGACAATGTTTTTAGGTAGACTCGTTATTCTGTTGAAGAGAATAACAAGTGAGTCTAGATTCGTGGGGAATCTAGGAAAGTCTTTACCGTTAGAGGTGTGATATTAACTTAACGGGTTGAACGTAGTCTTGTCAGAAGTGTAGTGTTAACTTGATAAGGATGTGAGTCAGAGGTGTGATATTAACTTAACTCAGAAGCATTTCAGTTTTATCTTAGGAAAACTAAAAGTGTCACTGTCATAGGTGTAATGTTTAACTTGACAATGAGGGTAATGCTAGAGGTGTAATTTTGAACTTGGCATTAGTCATCTCTACTTCAGCGAGGAAGTCCGAGGAAAAGTCATGGCCATAAGTGTATTGTTGAACTTGGCGATGACCTGGATGCTAGAGGTGTAGTGTTAAACTTAGCATTGTTTATTTCAGCTTCGATATGGAAGTCTGAGGAAAAGATGACTGTCAGAGGTATGATGTTAACTTGACAGAAACTCGATGTACTGTTTAGAAGTATAATGTTAACTTAACAGTAATTTGTCAGAGGTGTGGTATTAACTTGACAAAAATTGATGAGCAATTTGAGGACCTGTCATTCTATTGATGAGAATTGACAAGTGAATTTTGAAGTGCCAGAGGTATAATGTTAACTTGGCAAATTTGAAGTTTTGCTGCTCCATGTAGAGTTGACAAGTAAAGTTTGTACTCGACAAGGAGTATTGAAAATTTTCATTACCAAGGTATAGTGTTAACTTGGTAATGATTGTATTTCGTAGACCTACCATTCTGTGGATGAGAATTGGTAAGGGATCTTGGAGGAGGGGGTGGAATTCTATCCACTTAGGATTTTTAGCAAATCCTCAGCTATCAACGGATTTGAGGTGCCTTTACCAACTGCCGTTTGAGTTGGGCTAGCCATGCTATTTCCCTCAGCATGATGAGTTATCGAAGACTCATGTTGGGCTTAAAAGCCAACATTTTCCTCTATCCTTAGCCGTCGGAGGCGTCGGATGTTAATGAAGAAGCTCTTCTTGTTTTGATCAGAGGTGTACTTTTAACTTGATCGGTGGAGGAGTACTATTAAGGATAGTACCTCTTCAAGAATCTGCCATTGATCGGCATCATGAGTGTATCGCCATTTGAAGTTATGAGGCGATACGATCCATTTGGGTAGACTGACTCTACTACAAATGATCCTTCCCATTTGGGTTGGAATTTTCCTTTCGTCTTGTGCGTCATCACCATGGGTCTTCTGACGGCTAAGACAAGGTCGCCTTTCTTGAAAGTTCGCACTTTAACTTTCTTGTTGAAGGCTCTGGTGATTCGAGCTTGGTAAAGCTCGATTTGTTGTTGGGCCTGCAGACGCTTATCGTCTAAGGCCTCCAATTCCTGGAGTCGCTGCCGATGCTTCTCCTCTGTTGTCATCTCTGCTGTCAAGGCGACGCGTAGAGATGGAATTTGGATTTCCAGTGGAAGCACGGCTTCACACCCATATACCAAAGAGAATGGCGTAGTTTTAGTTGGGGTTCGCACAGTTGTGCGGTAGGCCTATAAACATTCACCCAGCTTGTCGTCCCAGTCCCGTTGACTTTTTGAGATGAATTTCTTGAGAAGCTTGCCAATGGTCTTGTTGAAAGCTTCTACGAGGCAGTTAGCGGCGGGTAGTATGCCGTTGAGGACACACTCTGGATTCTGAACTTAGCGCAGAACCTTTAGAAAGCTTGACTGATGAACTGGGGTCCATTGTCATGGACAATTCGCCGAGGTACGCCGAAACGGTAAATAACGTGATGTTTCATAAATTTGATCACGTTAGACGATTTTACCTCCTTCAAAGGAATGGCCTCGGCCCATTTAGAGAAGTAATCGGTTATTGCCAAAATAAACCGATGTCCTTTTGATGATGGTGGGCTAATAGGGCCAACCACATCCATCCCCCACATTTCAAATGGCCAGGTAGAGGTTGTAGAGTGAAGGTACCCTGGTGCTTGATGGATGAAATCGCCATGTACTTGGCAGGCGTGACATCTTTTGGCATAAGTGATGGCGTCAGCGATCATCTTAGGCCAATAATATCCCAACCTTTGGAGTCGGTATGCAAGTTTTGGGCCAGGTTGATGGGCTCCACACATACCGTCGTGGGCTTCTTTCAATACATCTTGGGCCTCTTTTGGTGAGAGGCAGCGGAGCAAGACCCCGTTATGCGATCGACGATACAATGTTCGCGTAATCGCATTATAGTAGAATTTGGGGGCTTTCCTTCGAATGGCCGCCGCTTCTTTGGTGTCCTCAGGCTGGATGCCGTATAAGATATAATCAATGTAGGGGAATCGCCAGTCTCTAGGCTCTGGGCCAGTTGATGACTCAAGTGCTTCTTTGCCGTGACGACCTCCCGTTGACTCCTGGTAGTCCTCGAGAGCAACTCTCGGGCAATACAGGTTACGGCTGTAGACAAATACCTTCTCCATTGCTCCAGCTGGAAGAGCTAAGGAGGCAGCGAGGGATGCGAGTGCATCTGCATGCGCATTTTGCCTGCGCGGTACATGGTCGATGTAGAAGTTTGTGAACCTCTCGGCCATGTGGACAGTTGCGTTGTAGTACGGTACTAGGTCTTCATGTCTGACTTCGTACTCTCCGCGAACTTGGCTAACGATGAGTTTAGAGTCACCATATGCCTCGAGATTTTTAACGCCAATCTCATCGGCGAGTTGCATCCCAATCAAAAGAGCATTATACTCCGCTACATTGTTGGAGCAAGGCTCAGTTAGCGAGACAGCTCGGGGAATCACATAATTCTGTGGCGAGACGAGTACTACTCCTACCCCGCTACTATGTGTCCTTTTGGGCTCGTTCTGGATGCACCGTCAAAGAAAAGTTGTCACACTTGTCTTTCGAACGATGTCTGAGTGAGGCAGACTTCGGCGACTTCATCTGGGAGATCCTCGTAGACTTTGGCTGTCCTCGGATCTGGGTGCTCAGCTAGAAAATTCGCCACCGCTTGTCCTTTAATGGCCTTTTGTGGTAAAAAGTGCATCTCATATTGGGATAGCAATATGGCCCATTTTGCCAGCCGGCCGCTCAATGATGAAGGCTTAGTCATGAGTAACCTCAAGGGGTTAACTTTTGATATGACATTTATAGTTTGGCCTACCAGATAGTGTCGCATTTTCTGAATGGCGAACACCAGTGCCAAACATTCCTTCTCGATCGGGTTGTACCGATGTTCGGCTCCGATCATTGTTCTACTCAGATAGTAGATCGCTTGCTCTCGTCCTTGATCATCATTCTGAGCTAGTAGAGCTCCCAAAGAATGATCCATTGCTCGGACGTATACCAGGAAAGGTTTTCCGGATATCGGAGCTGCAAGGACTGGTGGTTGGGTGAGGTATCGCTTGATCTCCTCAAACGCTTGCTGGCAAGCGTCGTCCCAAATGAACGAAACACCCTTCTTCATTAGTTTAGCGAAGGGTTGGCATCTTCTGGAGAGATTTGAGATAAACCTGCGGATGCACGCCAATCGTCCTTGCAATCCCCTGAGTTCCTTGAGATTTCTCGGAGGTTGCATCTCCTGGATAGCGCGAACCTTTTCCGGGTCCAAATGAATTCCTGTGGAGGTTACAACAAATCCTAAGAATTTGCCACTAGCCACCCCCAGGAAGGACTTGGTTGGGTTCATCTTCAATTGATGGGCCCGCATGATGTCGAAGACAACCTTTAGATCCGTTATGTGATCACTCTTGGCGCGGCTTTTTACCGCGATGTCGTCAACATAGCATTCCACCATTTTGCGCATGTGCTCGTGAAAAATGGCATTCATAGCCCTTTGATACGTCGCCCCTGCATTCTTCAGTCCGAAGGGCATGACGGTGTAGCAGTATACCCCCAGTGGTGTTCTGAAGGAGGTGTGCTTTTCGTCATCAGGATACATTTTAATTTGATTATATCCTGAGAATCCGTCCATGAAGGACATTCGTTCGAAACCACAAGTATTGTCAATCATGACATCTGTGATTGGCAGTGGGAATTCGTTTTTGGGACAGGCCTCGTTCAGATCACGAAAATCGATACAGATTCGGATCTTTCCGTTCTTCTTGGCAACGGGGACGATGTTGGCTACCCAGTCGGGATGTTGTTCTTCCCTGATGAAGCCAGAATCTATAAGCTTTCTGACTTCTGATTGAATTGCCTCCATTATCTCTGGGCGGAATCGTCACTGTTGTTGTTTGACAGGCTTTACGTCCGAATTGATGTTGAGACGGTGCATAGCCACTTGAGGATCAAGTCCGGGCATGTCTTCGTAATTCCAGGCGAAGACGTCTATATACTCTTGTACAAGAGATATTAGATCCTTTTTCTCCGAAGGTGACAGACCGTCACTTATGAAGATGGGCTTAGAATTAGCCTCATCCCCCAGATTGATTTGAACAACCTTGTCTTCTGTGGGTGGCTCTTGCTGTTCAAAGCGGGTATCCCAAAGAGTATTTAAATGTTTGATCCAAGGATCTGTATCGGATTGGATCATTTCTTCATCTCCGTCTTCCAGGTGGCTTGTTGAAACCATGTTCACTGAAAGTTCTCTGAAGATGTTGCCGACACTAGTATCTGACTCCCACGATGACGTGCCTGATGAGTAATCATGGCCCAATGTCTCTTCAGAGTCAGAGGCTGACGGGATCGGAGTTGACACATAGCCCAACCTCCTGCGAGTCTGATGATAATAATCAGGTGCTTTCCCTTTCGGCACAAAGGATCGAAGTAGCGTTCTCCTTCCTTTGTCGAAGTTCAACCCGAGTCTGCTTGTTAGGTCATACCCCATGCGTTTCATCATTCTGAGTGCTTTTGGTTCGTAATGATCGAACTGAGGGGATTCTCCCTCACCTTCTGATTCTTCGCGAGGTGTTGGTTCAGACGAGATTCGCCCGAAAAGGATTGGTCTTTGGCCTTTCCGTCTTGCTGGAACCATGAATACAGCTTCTTGCGCATCACCGGCATTTCGACATGTCTCGAAGGATGATTTCACTGGTACATGCAATGATGTCAAAGCACCCATTGCTGACCAGAGATCATCATCCACATCAGTGCTAGTGTCTGACGGTACCGAATCAGAAGCAAACACAGAAAAATACGCCAAATCTAATTCTTCATTAATATACCATCCGCCTACATCGTCGGTGGTATTATCAATATCGAGCTTATTAGTGCTCGTTACAGGTGGATCTAGCTCCCACATGCACTCTTCTTCTTCCAGCTCGGTGTCGGCTTCATTGCCAGAGTCTGGTTCCTCTGGTTGCGGGATTTCATCTGCTTCCACAGGGTCCTGGTACAGGAGGGAATCTGTGAAATAATTCTCGACTCCCTTGAACGGATGCCTTTCGGCAATCAACGTTCGCACCTTTCCACTCCCGTCAATGTATTTCATGACCTGGTGGAGGGTAGAGGGAACGATAGAATTGCGATGAATCCAAGGTCGTCCCAGCAGTAGATTGTAGGAAGTGTCAGCGTCGATGACGTAGCATGTCACTTCCGACCTCAGATCTCCGATCTGGCATTTGAGCTTGACCTTCCCCATTGGACGGGTACTATTGGCATTGAACCCATAAATGGTCGTCTGGGTAGGGCTCAAACGATGAGTAGGAATCCCCAAATGTTGCATGACGCGGCGAGGCATGATGCTCAATGCAGACCCGGGATCTACCTGAATGCGGTTCACCTCAGATGATCCAATATACCCTGCGAAGTAAAGGGGTCGATCATGTTTCCCTTTGACTTGCATATCATCCGCCGTGAAGGTGATGCAGGGAATATTTTGGGAGGCGTGGAGGCAATCCTCTACATCTTCCTCCTTTGGCCCGATCGGCACCTGGGTCATGAAGACCTCAGCATTAGCCAGAGCTTCTTGTAGAGCTTCTCTGGTCGACTTTGATAGCCTAAGAAGCTCATAAAGCGTAATCCGCGCCGGGATGTTGGCTAGTTGAGCCAGGACATCAAAGCGATAAGGTGATGTGGATCCTTCCGCTATGTCTTTCGAAAGAACTCGAGTAAACCAAAGTTCTTTCTGTTTCTCCACGGGTTGCTTCGTGGAGGTTTTGGCTGGCTCTGCAGCGGGTCTTGGAGGAGTTACCCCCGTTTCGCCATACTTTTTCAAATATGACTGCCCCGAACGGGTTTCTGCCACAAGCTGACTGGGTTCTGTGGCTAGAACTATTGTCTCCTCTTCTGAGTCGGTTAGCGAGGGAACATCAGTTTCCGCTTCTCGAGAAGAGGCACACACCACATTGCAGGACGAAGCCTTTGCTTTGCCTTTGGACTTCCTGTTGGTTACAGTAGTCCATTGCTGGCTGTCAACAAGGTCAGGGTGGACCCACATAATTTCCCCTTGAGGTGTGGGAACAGGTATCAGGCCTTTCTCTTGCTGCTGGTGAGGGTCTATGTTGACCACCCTTAGCTCTCCTCTTGGGACAGGGACCACTCCGGAAGATGCTGGAGGTTGTCGTCCAAACTGAAGAAATGACGTCATGTTGGCCGCCACCTTCTTCTGCTCTGGTCGGAGTTTCAATACCTCCGCGTCAATCAGGGCCTGAAGGATGTCCTTGAAGACGTAGCAGCTTTTGGTAGGGCGTCCCAACATCCTGTGATACATGCAGTAATTGGGATTGTCGGTTTTACCGACTTCCTCTGGGCGTCTAGCTTCAGGGAGCTTCAGTCGGTTACTCTTGTTGAGCAGTTTGAAGAGGGAGTCGACATGCTCATCCTTGAAGGAGTATTGCTTGTTGGTGCGTGGTTGGCTTGAAGAGCCACTCCCCTTGACCGGTTGAGGTTTGGTGGGAGATTTGGTCTCCGTTGCCAAGTTGTCCTTCCGTTTGGCTTGGAGGGATGTGTCTGGCGCACGCCTTGTTGACCTTTCCGGCCTGGGCTTACCTTCTTTCGCTCTGACGCGGGCGACAATCTTCTCAGCCTGTTCACCTTGTTGGACCAATTGCTTCCAGGTGCGGCTTTCAGCAACTCCTATTTGAGCAAGGAGTGAGGTTTAGAGATTGTGGCGGCATGTTTCCACCAGGGTGACTGGGTCATACCGCTCGGACATCGGAGTGCCATGTTCCAAAATCTTTCCACGAAAGATTTGACGGACTCTCCCTTTCGCTGTTTGGTAGCCAAAAGGGTGGGCATTGTGACCTCCGAGTCATCTTCAAAGAAGCGCGTTAAAAAAAGTTTCTCCAGATCGCCCCAGTTCTTGATGGAGCCTTCTGGGAGCTTCATGAACCATTCAAAGGCAAGTCCTTTCAAGGTGCCAATGAATAGACGCGCCAAGATAGCATCGTTGTCTACTACATTCCCTGTTTGGGATTTAAAGTAGTAGATATGTTGGTTGGGTGACCCCTTCCCATCGAATGCTTGGAGGGTTGGAGCCTTGAACTTGGAAGGGTATGGAACCAAGTCCCACTCGGCCGGATAAGGTCGGACCACTCCAGCTTCTTGGAGGCCTTTACGATTGGTAAGGGCCTCAAGGCGTCGTTCCAATCGACTCATTCTTTTAGAATGAACCTTCTCATGGTCTTGGTCGTCTTTTCCTGGCGATGAGGCTTCAGACGAACTAGAAGTAGATTGCTCTTTCTTCTTGGAATGTTCGGAAGATGAGCTTTCTCCCTCTTTTCGTTTGCCCTTAGACTTTCTAGAGGAAGGTTTGTCAGCTGACTTCCTCTTGTCTTCAAGCAACTGCGCGAGCATCTGATTGAGGGAGTCGATAGATTCCTGCTGAGCACGAATCATCTCAAGCTATTCCTTCTGGACCTGGGCTTGCTGCTCCAAGCGCTTAGCGGTCTCCTCAGGAGTACTCGTCATGTATGCGAAGGCCTCTTTCTCTATAGAAGAGTTTGAAGCCTGCAACTCTGCAATGGCAGAGTGCGAGTCATTAATCTCAATGCCCCGGACTAGAGCATTGTAGTCAATCGGGGGAATTACCCCGGTTCGGGAGCGAGTGTGTCGGTACACTCTTTCCGGTTCTGTGTCAGATTCATCCTCGAAACTGACTGCAAGTTATTTTTTCCTGCTCCTGCTCGTCATATTTGTAGTGAGCTCTGGATACTCAGCGTCAGAGAAGATCCTCCGCCTGTGAGAGCGTCTTCTTTTGGCTGATGGGGGAATCAGGGTCAGCTGTCTAACTAAAGACTGCTGGTTCACGCCTGAATCACAACGGCACTCAGAGAGCATAGAGTGAGCCGTTGGCAGCAACATGATGAAGTGATTTTATTAGCACTTCTTTTCTTCGTCAAGTAATCCCTTAGATCCATGAGAAGAGGATCGAAGAGATTAGCCTCGCAACTTCGAGGGCGGGAGGCATCCTTGCGCTGTACAGCTTGGACGCAGGATTCAGAGACGCAGTTCTTGCGTCGTAGCTTTAGGACGCGTGTCTGGCATCTCTGCTGAGAAGAGACGCGACTGTCGCGTTGCTGATTGGTGCGTCGGAGCAGAGACGCTTGAGAGAGAGCGGGCTGCTGGGCCCTACGCCTAAAGGCGCGTGTCTCTTGTACTTGACGAGGCGCGCAAGCTTCGCCTTGGCGTCTGGTGAGTAGAGCTTCAGAGGAACTAATTTCGGGAGTCTCGCGTTTGGGCCGCCAAACGCGGACTTCGCGTGCTGGATGCGACGCAGCCAAGACGCCAGTTTGAACTTTGCGACCTGCCTCAGTTGGGCGATCAGAAGTTCCAACTTGCAGCTGACGCGCACGCCTCCTCTGTCGGCGCTCAGCGTTTCGGTTGCGTCGTGGAGGTGGAGAGAAACCAGCGACGACTTGGTGCTGAGGGAGAGGGTGAACTGGCTGGACACCAGAGGGCTTGACCACGCGGGTCTCCTGAGAGACGTTGGCGCGTGTATCTCGTATGGCGCGGTTGGCCGCGACATCCTTTACAGCAGCTGCGCCTGAGGCCACGCGGGTCTCCTGAGAGACGTTGGCGCGTGTGTCACGCTTGGCGCAGTTGGCCGCAACACCTTTCACAGCAGCCGCGCCTGAGAGAGTCTCAGAGCGGGTTTCGGGGCAAGTCCCCGTAGAGACCCTGCGGCAGACGCGGGTCTTTGGGCTCTTGGAGTCGGAAGAGAGAAACTCTTCATACTTTGCCTGGTCGAACTCGACGACGAGCGATTCGACCATCTTTCCCTTATAGAGGACGTCAACTTGCGCCACGATTTATTCATCAGTAACAAATGTCGTCCCCAACGGAGTCGCCATCTCTTGTACGCGTCGGAAAGGGTGGATTCGATTGCAAAATTCTTTTGATTGGATAGAAAATTACAACAGAACAGTGTTCCGGTTACAAGGGAGAGGGAATCTCAGAGTTGATTCTCCTCTTTGTTTAAAGCTGGGTTCTTCAAGTGGCGGTGGAGAGTGAATCTTGTTCTCCGTTGACCAGGTGAACGTCGAGATCTTCCGGGGATCTTCTCTTCGGATGGCAGACGGAGTAACACAGCTCTGTCGACCAAAACTCTCAAAGAGATTGTCGGCAAAGAGCAACTTGTACGCAGCAAGTTAGCTGAAGAGCTGAACTCTCTCTGTTTGTCTCTCTCTGTCTCTGTCTGTGACTCTCTCTTCGTCTCTCTTCTTTTCTCTCCTTAAAAAAGATCCGACCCCTTCTCCATAGCAACAGGGCTATTTATAGAGGTTTCAGGGGCGTACGTGCCTCCTAAAAACACTCCACAATGAGGGGTTAACTTCCCCGCTATGTGGGCGGTGACTGGCCCCATAACCAGGGCAGTTATAACCGAGGCGCGGATTTCGACCCTCGCGCCTTGATACTGAGGCGCGGTTGTCGAGCCTCGCGCCTTGATGCTGAGACGCGGGTTTGATCCCTCGCGCCTTGATGCTGAGACGCGGGTTTGATCCCTCGCGCCTTAATGCTGAGACGCGGGTTTGGACCCTCGCGCCTTGATACTGAGGCGCGGGTTTGGACCCTCGCGCCTTAATGCTGAGACACGGGTTTGGACCCTCGCGCCTTGATGCTGAGGCACGGGTTTGGACCCTCGCGCCTTGATGCTGAGACGCGGGTTTGATCCCTCGCGCCTTAATGCTGAGACGCGGGTTTGGACCCTCGCGCCTTGATACTGAGGCACGGGTTTGGACCCTCGCGCCTTAATGCTGAGACGCGGGTTTGGACCCTCGCGCCTTGATGCTGAGATGCGGCCAATATTAACCTTGCGTCTAGAACTTGGAATTCTGCTTTTCAATGGCTTGTCTTTTAGTGATTTTTAGACAGCCTACAACTGCTAATGCCATCATCAATTGTAGTAATGGGTCTATGAGGTTAACCTTTGGGGACATGACTAGAGAAGTCAATGTCTTCAATCTAGGAAAACAACCCCGCGATATCGAGGACCAAACATTTGAAGTCAACCTAATTGAGAACTGGACAAGTGGACATGGGGAAGAATTGGAATTAGAAACAGAGTGTGACTTCGGGTTAGAGTCTGACGACCTTAATCTTGATCAGGTTATAGATTCTGCTGTGAATTGGGCCTCGCACCCTATTTCACTAATAATGGAGCCAACAGATTTGACTAGTCCTTCCAGTGAGCCTTCCTCTTCCTTAGAATTGAAAGCCTTACCAGCGCATCTCAAGTACGCCTATCTAGGCGAACAAGAGACCTTTCCTGTCATCATTGCCTCCCATTTAAATGACGGGGAAGAAGAAGATCTTAAAGCAATTCAAAGAAAACATAGGGAAGCCATTGGATGGACTATGACTGATATCGAGGGATTAAGTCCAACCATCATTCAACATCGCATTCATCTCAATGAAGACGCCACACCTAAAAGAGACCCGCAGCGTAGGTTAAACCCTATAATGCTAGAGGCTGTTCATGCTGAAATCATAAAACTCTTAGACAATGGGATAATTTATCCCATTTCTGATAGCCAATGGGTCAGTCCTGTCCACGCGGTTCCAAAGAAATCCGGTTTCACCGTAGTGGAAAACGAGAACAAAGAGTTGGTTCAAACTCGACTTCTCACGAAGATCCGAGTTTGCATCGACTATAGGAAGCTTAATGCTGCAACTCGTAAGGACCATTTTCCACTTCCCTTCATTGATCAAATGCTTGAACGTTTGGCGGGTCACGAGTATTACTGTTTCTTGGACGGTTACTCGGGGTATAACCAGATCCCTATCGCTCCTGAGGACCAAGAAAAGACTACGTTTACATGTCCACTTGGGACATTTGCTTATCGTCGAATGCCCTTCGGCTTATGCAATGCCCCAGCAACGTTTCAACGTTGCATGTTGAGTCTTTTCTCTGATATGGTAGAATGATTCTTAGAGATCTTTATGGATGATTTCTCCATCTACGGAGATTCTTTCACTCAATGTCTCCATCATTTAGAACTCGTCCTCCAACGTTGTGCTGAGAAAATCTGACACTGAACTGGGAGAAATGCCACTTCATGGTAAAACATAGAATTGTCTTAGGTCATGAAATCTCCAAGAAAGGAAATGAAGTGGATAGAGCCAAAATCGAGGTTATTGCTAAGCTTCCCATGCCCAAATGCGTTAAGGACATTAGATCCTTCTTAGGACACGCTGGTTTCTACCGAAGATTTATCAAGGATTTTAGCAAAATTGCTAGGCCCTTGACTAATCTGTTAGCTAAGGATGTGTCCTTCACTTTCGATGCTGAATGCATAAACTCTTGGGAGAAGCTTAAGAGACTGCACCAATCATATCTGCACCGGATTGGTCTAAGCTGTTCGAAATCATGTGCGATGCTTCCGATTTTGCCATAGGCGCTGTCTTAGGACAACGCACTGATAACAAGCAGCATGTGATTTACTACTCTAGTAGGACTCTCAACGATGCTCAACTGAACTACACTACTACTAAGAAGGAATTCTTAGCAGTAGTGTTTGCCTTAGAGAAATTTTGTCCCTACCTACTAGGGTCCAAAACCACCATTTTCACCGATAATTCTGCGCTTAGGTACCTCATGATGAAGAAGGATGCCAAGGCCCGACTCATTCGTTGGATCCTCCTTCTTCAAGAATTCGATCTTGAGATTCGAGATAAGAAAGGCATAGAAAATGTCGTTGCTGACCATCTCTCACGAATCCCTAATTCTCCATGCAACGAATTACCCATAAATGAGAATTTTCCTGATGAATATCTCTTAGCTATCTCTAGGGAACCTTGGTTTGCGGATATAGTGAATTACTTGTAAAATCACATAGAGGGGGGGTGAATAGGTGGTGGCTAATCTAATGGTCACTTAATGCCAAATAATGTGGAAGCTAAAAACAATTATGACCTAATAACACTTTTACACTAAACACTATGTATAACACAAGAGTGTAGCCGAATTCCCCGTGAAGGGCTCTGGACTAACTCCTCTAGATTCCCCTTGAATGGGTTGAGGTGCCGCGTTGGCTCTCTTGGTTGAATACAAGTGTTAGCAAACAATCCCAAGCAAGTATATCAATTAAGCACAATGAATATCTAGCATGTAAAAATAAAGACAAGTAATATCATGCAAGATATAAAAGAGACAAAGAGAGAGAGAGAGAGTGAGCAATCGCAAACACAAGGAATTTGTTTCGAGGTTCGAGCACACTTGCTCTACATCCCCGCCTTCGACACACGAAGGATTTCCACTATAATCGATCACAATGGATCTCTCCTTGGTGCCGCAACACCTACAACGAGTTCCCACTAGAACTCCTTGGATTCTCTCTAGTCCGTACACACGCAAGCCCCACAAGCTCGCCGAGGCCGCTCCTCAAACCAAGAGTTCACACACGAACTCTAAACAACCGCGAACGCACTCGTCCGCCTTCTCAAGAGACAAAGAACAAGTCTTTGGTGATCACAACACTTTGATCACCTAAAAACTATCTCACTACAACACTCCTATAATATGAATAGATCAATGGGTTGCTCAAGTGTTTGTGTGAGAAAAACAAGGAAAGAGATGGTGGAGGAAAACTCCAGGAATCTCTTTTAACACACTCTAAATAAACTCCCCTTTTGATTGGAAGTATTAGCTCTCAATTTTGTGGAGAAAAACCTCTGGTAAGGGTAGGAAAACTGGCTCAAAAACAATCTCCAAATCTTGGTGAAAACAATGCCCAAACCACCAAATTTATAGGCTGTCAAAAACTAGCCGTTGGGGTCTGTCAGACCTATCGGTCGACCGCCCGGTCGACCGCCAACGGTCAAGAATCCGACCGTTGGAGCCTCCGGTCGACCGCCTGGTCGACCGAAAAGAACAGAGAGCACTGCTCTCAGATCTGGTCGACTGGATCGGTCGACCGGCCAACTGCCAGGTTAAGGCGTGCA
This sequence comes from Agave tequilana, assembly GCA_038442645.1. Taxonomy (NCBI): domain Eukaryota; kingdom Viridiplantae; phylum Streptophyta; class Magnoliopsida; order Asparagales; family Asparagaceae; genus Agave; species Agave tequilana. Next base: position 38,840 of record JAVJIF010019003.1, read on the forward strand.
CGTCCGTGCACGTCGGTCGACCGAGCCGGTCGGCCGACTTCAGACCTAGTCGACTATACAGTCGACTTGCTGAAGCCTGAAACAGAAATTTGGGATTTAAACTTGGTCTTTTTGGCTCAATTAAAATTCCATAAAATACTGAAAAATCTACAAAAATAGTTTTGATGTTATACTTTGATAAACAAACATGCTTGCACAAAATCAAGGCATGTTACAAATGTTTTGAACTATTTTTGTAACTTGGAAAATATGGCTCAAACTAAAAACAGTATTTTCCAAAACTTGATTTTTCCAAACTTTTTTTTCCAAAACTTCTCCAAATACAAAAACAAGATATTGTAATTCATTTTAAGGCATAGTGTGTATGGATATGATCCACTACACAATCAAGATGAAATATCTATGTTTTTGACATTAAGCTCTAAATATGGTTTTGGGTTAAACATATGTAAATGAAATACCGAAAACAAAAATGATATTTTTCAAAATGAAAGTCTTTTCTAAATTGAAAATTCTTTTATGAAAAGACAATTAAATCAAGAGTGTGTGTGTATAATATACTTGAGCAATCCACCAACTATTCTATCCTTTACATTTTATTCTAAAAATAAAATCTTTCAAAAACAAACCTAGACACAAGTCTTCATCTTCTTGAAGTCTTCACTTGAAGTCTTCTCATCTTCTTGACTTGGTCCAAACATGATCCAAACTTGATGGATCAAACAGTGGTAGCTCCAAAACTTGACTTTAAATCCTTTGTTGAAGCTCTACACCTACTAAGATCTTGATCATGAATCTGTCACTAATTAAACACAAGGTCATTAGTAAACATAACTACTGAGTTGATCATCATCAAAACTAGCGTGATGGGCCTTTGGGCCAACAATCTCCCCCTTTTTGATGATGACAAAACTCATGAAGTTATATATGCATGGATTAAAGTAAAGCTTCAAAGAAGCTCCCCCTTAACTCATGCATAAACAAAATAATAATATATGGAATTGAAGCACATAAACATGTATGCAAATATATGGAGATAAAACATGCAACAAGCATAAAACACATCAAATTCTTTTTCTCCTATTTGCTAAACAAAACATATATGCATAAACAATCCTTTTTCACAAAACATGCATATAAATCTAAAATCTTTCTCCCCCTTTTTGTCAATCATCAACAAAGGGGTAAAAACACAATCAACAAATTTTTCTCCCCCTTTTTGTCATAAACTAAGAGATCAATAAGGGGTTAAATCAAACATATAAATAAAAGGTTATATGTGATATACATTCATGAAGAGGAAGACGCTAAGTTAGCTTCCCTACATATATGCATTACATGAAGAAGGGATGACAAGCCCTAATTCACATAACACATAATACGTAATGCATAAAAGGAGATGTGAAGCTCCCCCTACACACGTGTATCACATAAAGAAGAGTTGTCAAGCTCCTCAATACAAGATACACTCAACATGAATCTATATATAGAAGAGATGTTAAGCTCTCCTTGCATATAGGCAATACACATCAAAACAATTTTTTTGATTTTTCTTAAACAAAAATTTTAAAGGTATCAGAGCTCTTGTAAAATAATCAAATTTTAAGATACCAAAAGTAAATCATCATTATTGTAAAACATATTGATACCAATTGAAATTTATAACAAATATGACATTGAAACACATTGATACCAATTTAAAATAATGATCAATTTTTCATAAACTTTGTGCTTTTAAATATGTATACCAATTGTAAAGTAAGCATTAAAACATCATATATTTGTATGATAATAGAAATTGTCATTGAAGACATACATATATATAGAAACAAACTTATGAGTATACAAAATATATCAATTGAGATACCAAATGAAATTATGATACCAATTGAAATAATGAAGTGAAAATAGTGTATAACTCATAACCTTCCACCCTTCATATGCACAAGATAAAAGATTTTTCAATTAGGCTTGCAAGGCATACTCGCCCATCCGTCCGCCCATTAAAGGTGTAGGAAGGGGTTTTCAAAAAATAGGGTTTGTAAAACATTTTATAGTGAAAACCACTACCCAATGAAGAATAGTTAACTAGTTAAAGTAATTTTTGAAAAACTAGTTAAAGATCCTTCAAACCATGAAATCAAATCATATGTTTTTCATGAATCATACCTAATACACAATAATTGACACTCAAATCGATAAAGCTCATAAAAGATGTACATGAAAAATCATGACAAAATACTTAAAATGTGAGTGTTCAAAAGTCATGTAAGTAGCATTTTCATGAAAATAGACATTGAAGCTCAAAAAAAGATTATAAGACACATTTTTAACAAAACAAAAACATGAAAAATCAATTTTCATTAATACAATAAACTTCTAGGCATATGTATGATTTATCCAATCCTAACAATACACATACATATCCCAAACATAAAAGAGTCAATTAATGATATTTGCATGAAGGCAATGTTGGCCCAAAGGCCATTATCCCAATTATTTTGATGATAACAAAACATATTTAGTTATGTATTTAACATTTGTGTTTCAGAATATTTCAGGTTATTTAACAAGTTGTTTTTGACGGCTCCGCTAAAAGACTCACACATTTGGAGTTCGCCGCAAAAATGAAGATTCCCAAGCTATGCACAACTAGGATGCTTTGGGATCAAGATGATGATATGAAGATCAAGACAAGACCAAGACAACAAAGAAAAACAAGAGTTGTATTTTTATTTTTTAGATATTTTGTCAAAGCTAGATATTAGAAGTAGAGCTATGGGATTATCACACACACACACCTTTTAGTTAGGTTCATGGCTTCAAAAAGATTTTCAATTTCCATTTTCTAACTTAGATCTAAAGAGAACATATTTTGGAAATAAGATTTTTAGAAAAACAATAGTTTTGGAAAATCATTTTATGGAAAAACAAGTTTTTATCAAAAGGATTTTTATCAAACTATTTTAACATGATAGAAGTATGACACATGCTCATACTCTATGTTTTTACAAGTTCCAAAAATCCTACCCAAGACCCAAAACCAAAAACCCAAGATTTCTGTTTCTGGAAGTTCTGATATTTCAGAACTTACAGTGACCGGTCGACCGACCCGGTCGACCGATGTGCACAATACTGTGCACGTCTATATCAGTCGACCGACCCGGTCGACCGATGCACTTGTGTGTTCTCGGGATCTTTCGGTCGACCGACCCGGTCGACCGGACAGCCCCAACGGTCACATTTTTGACCGTTGGCGGTCGACCGACCCGGTCGACCGGACTCTGTCAAAAGTTCTGACAGATCCAACAGCTATTTTTTCTGGCTGATTTCTCTTTTGGGATTTGGTACCAACGATTTTGTGAGGCTGTTTTTGACCCCTATAAATAGAGGGTCACCTCATATTGATTAGACAACTATTGCAAAACAATTCCAAAAGATTTCTCAAGAGTTTTTCAAAGAATTTCAATTCCTTTCTTTTACAAAAGATTTCCAAAGCCTAAATTCCCAACACCCAACTTGTAGCCTACTCTCTACTTCTCTCTAGCTTTGCACTACACAATCCCATATATCTACATCTACATATTTGGTTCTAGGATTGTGCTTAGTGAGCTTTTGTAAAGTGATCAAGTGTTGATCACTCTTTTCTTATTGAGTGAAGTTGTAGAGGCATCGGCCTCAAGGGAGCTAGTGAGCTTCGGGTGGTGTTGCGGCATCACAAGTGTAGGGACAAGTGTGTCCTTGTATTGGCGATCTGGTGGGATCAACAATAGTAGTGCAAATCCTTCAAGTGTGAAGGCGGGGACGTAGAGCGTGGCTCGAACCTCGGAAACACATCCTTGCGTTTGCGTTTGCTCGAATTTTCTCTCAACTCTACTCCTTTTAATTCTTGCACATTTATTGTTATATTTATTGCAAGTTTATATTTGTGCTATTTGTGTGTTAAATTTTAAATTCCGCATTATTGCCATAATTCATATAGCCATCACCTATTCACCCCCCTCTAGGTGATTTCAATTGGTATCAGAGCCTAACCCTACAACTTAGGTCTAACCAACTTAGGGAGATCCATATTTGGCTATATACATTTTGTTGCATTTACATTTGCTTGTGCATTCATGGCATCCATGGACTTCTCTAGCATTAAATCCCCACCCAAATTTGATGGCTTGAACTTTCCCATTTGGAAAGTCAAGATGAACTTATTTTTGAAATCCTTAGGTGTTAGGGTAGCTAGGGCTATTACCAAAGATTTTATTGAACCCACTAGTGATGAGAGCACATGGTCCGAGGATACTTCCAAAGACTATGAGGCTAATGCTAGGGCACAATATGCATTGACCCAAGCATTGAATGAGGATGACCTTGCACGCATAATTAATTGTAAATCCGCATTTGAGGTTTGGAACATACTCATTGTGACTCATGAGGGAACGTCTCAAGTCAAGAGAGCCAAAGTTGACTTGCTACGTTCTCAATATGAGAATTTTTATATGTTTGATAATGAGAGCATTGATGACATGCTCACCCGTTTTACAAAAATAACTAATGCTCTTTCTTCCTTAGGCGACAAGATTGATAATGATCAAAAGATAAGGAAGGTGATTAGAGCTCTTCCCAAAGCTTGGGAAGTCAAGGCGACCACACTCAAGGAGCTTAATGACAAAGAGGAGATGGACTTCTCCGGCTTCATCGGAAATCTCAAGACGCATGAGATGGAGATGAAAGTTAGAGAAGAAAGGGAGGCACCAAAGAAGAAGACCATTGCCTTCAAAGCCGCTCCTACCATACACGAAGAGGATGACTCATCGGAGGATTGCGATGAGGACTTCGCCATGCTCATCCGGAAGGTGGGCAAGATGTTCTACAAGAAGGGACGGCAAAGCAACTTCCGAAGAGGGAAACCTCAAGGAAGGTACGAGAAGAAAAGAGAAGAACCCGGTCCTTGCTTCCATTGCAAGAAGATCGGTCACCTAATTGCCGAGTGCCCCGCTCTCCAAGCAACCACCTCCAAGCATGGGAAGAAGAAGAAAGCCTTGGCCGCAACATGGGATGATTCGGAGTCAGAATCCGAAGAGGAGCACGACGCCGCCAACATGTGCTTCATGGCACAAGGAGACGACGCTTCTAAGGTAACATTTGATAACACTCTTGATGATGATGACCTCACTATGGATGAACTAGCACATTTCTTTGAGGAATTACAACATAGATATGAGATTTCGCAATCTCATAATAAAAAGTTAAAAAGGGAAAATGAGTCTTTGAGAGATAAGATTAATATTATTGAAAAAGAGAAAAATGCTTTGTTTAGTTCTTTTGAGAAAATAAAAATTGATTGTGAAAAATATAAATTAGCTTGTAAAGGGAAAACCCCCATTGCATCATGTAATAAAAATGATTTTGTTGAAATGCAAAAACGAGTTGAAGTATTAGACTCAACTCTTAAACAATGTGCTTTTGATTTAAAGAAATTTGCTTCTAGGTTTCCTAAGGGAGTAACCCAAGGGAAACATACACACCATGCACATGCACGAAAACATGCTACACATAAACATGCACACACACATAACCATGCTTTTATGTACAATAGTGGTAGAATTTACATTTGCACGCATTGTGGCCGCAAAGGCCATTTAGAAAAGTTTTGTTTTGCTAAACATAATGTAAACAATAAATATGTTTGGGTTCGCCCCGGATCTAACCCCAAAGGACCCACTAAGATTTGGGTACCAAAAGAGCCACCGAATTCAAATGATACAGGTATAGGTGGATCTACTCCCTCCAAGACTTAGGAGGAGGTGGTGCCCGGGTGGTTGATGCATCGGAGCTTAAAGAACAAATCATGCATGCATCGCTATCGTGGAGGCACCTATTTGTGGAGATTGCCTGTAAATTGGTAACATCTCCATTTAAGAGTTTAATTTTGTATATACAATTGTTATAGGTTTGCTAGTTTAATTTTATGCCTCATTGATACATGATTAGTATAAACTTGCAACTCTATCATGATTGTATATGCCATGTTCAGTTTTTATTTTTTTTTGGGTCATGTATACATATGTATAGAATTGATAGTTTGCTTTTGTACTCTATTGATATATGCTTGTATAGAACTACTTTTCTATCATGTTGTATATGTGCCTTGTGTTAACTTCTATATCTTTTGTTTCATGCCTTGTTTAGTGTATGTCCACATGTATAGTTTATTATTTGTGATTATATACTTGTATACATATACACATTATTTTCATAAATAAAAATAAACATTTGTAAAATTTCCTATTTAAACAAACACCTTAAAGATGGCAACTGCGCACCTCAACTCATTCAAGAGGAATCAAGAGGATGAAGTTCAGAACCCGTCACTGGGTATTCGGCTTCAACATCTTTAAAATCTTTGTTTAAATATGAAAAATAAAATTAAAAAGGGATTGCATGAATTTTGATGTTATAATAACTTAATGAAGATTTAAAACCTGTTGGTATATTCCTATATGTTTAATATGTCATACTTATTTTGATTACAAATTATTTTAAAATTTTTTTTTGGGCCAGATGCTGATAACAGATTTCAGGCAAAGCCGGTCGACCGACCTATAAAGCCCCGGTCGACCGACTCTGCCTGAGAAGAAAATTTCTATTTCTTTTCTGTTATCGGTCGACCGACTATATGTCCCGGTCGACCGATCTTGCCTGCAGAGCTCTCGGGTTAAATCGGTCGACCGTGCCGGTCGACCGCTCTATATTTACAGAGCTCTCGGGTTGTTTCGGTCGACCGACCCGGTCGACCGATCGTCGTATTTTGCCCTATAACTGTCTTTTCTCTTCACTTTTTTCTTTCTCTCTCTCTCACTCAGGCGACGAACCCACTCCATCCCTTCTCCAAAAATTTTTTCCTTCTCTCCTATCACTCAACCGATCTCCAATTAATTTAAAACCCTCCTCAAACTCCTTCTTCTACTTCCAGATCTTCAATTTCAGGATCATCCAACCACAGGATTTGAAGAAATTCGGATTTCTTTGCTTAGGGTTTCAGTTCTTCAAGGTTAAGGTAAAAATTCGATTTTTGATTCAGTTTTTCATATCTTGCTTTGAAATCTACTATCTATTGTCATCAATTCTAAGTTTCTAAGCTTCTAGATCAAGCCCTACTTTGTTTAAACCTAAAAATTTCATTTTAATCATGCCACCTAAACGTTCCAGATCTGAGAAGGGAAAGGAAGTTGCACAACCTTCCTCCCATGTTCCTAGACCCATTCGCCCCTTTCTAAATGATCTTGCAGCTGATCGATATTCCCATCTCTCCACGAGGAACATTAACTCGGGGAGATTCGTTGTCATCCAAGATTTCGAACACTTGAATATTCCACATATCCTGCAGTCCAACAATTTAGTGGAATTTTTGACCATCAAGGAACAAGTCTACACCTCCCTTGTTCCTTACTTTTATGCTAATTTTGAATTCGATGGGAATCGTATCACATCTAGGGTTTTAGGTAGAGACATCGACCTTTCTATCGGTCGATTTGCTAGGATTCTGCATCTCTCCACTGGCGGAGCAGATGTGTATTCCCATGATCTACATGACTTTGAATTCCCGGACGATGAGTCTGCGCTCACCGCCTCTACCTTGATCCACGGGGATGACAACCCCGGTCTAGTAAGGAACGAAGTTGTGAGTAGGTACACTCTCACTGCTCAGGTCCTTGCTAAGATTATTTTCTTCAACATTGTCCCCAAGCATGGTGAGTATAGCCACGCTAGGGGTTGCGTACCTTTGATTATCTATTGCCTTCTTCGAGGCATTAAGGTAAATTTTCCTAGAGTCATAGCCTCTCATATGGCTTCTGATCAGATCCGAACTGCGGGTAGGAGCTTGCCCTACGGCATGCTTATTACCCATCTTCTTAGGGCTCTTGATTTTGATCTTTCTGCCGAAAGTCCCTCCAATCCTTTGACCAACATCAACGGAGTTGTTCTGAAGATGATGGAAGCTCAGTTGCGTAGACACGCTCCTGTGCAACCACCTATTCCTCCTGTTGGTCCTGGCTCATCGTCTGCACCTGGATCCTCTTCCTCTTCAGCCCCTGTTTTTCCTCCTGAGTTTCTGGCTCTTGTCTCTTCGGAGGTCCGCTCTCAGATCGAGGCACATCAGGCCTGGGTCGAGAAGCGCGACGCAGCTATTCGTGCGGAGATGGATGCTCGTGCCTTTCAGGATGCTGCTTTTCGGGCGGAGGTCCGAAACGACATGTCATATTTTGCTGACTCCATGAGATTCGTGGATGTTCAGTTTCAGGCTCTTTTCTCAAAATTTGACATGCTCGTTCCTGATCGTACTCCGACTGCTTGTCGACTCCCAGCCACCGGTCCTCCATTTCCTCCAGAGCTCGCTCTTCTGTTCCACCACCGCGCACCAGAGTGGATGGCATAGATCCAGAGGAGGTTGCTTCTTCAGAGGAAGGTGGTGATGATGACGGAGACGGCGATGACGGTGATGATGGTGCTGAGGAGTGACCTCCCCTTTTGATGATGTCAAAAAGGGGAGAGTTATTTGGGGAGAGTTATCTTGAGAGAGATATTTTGTGTTGTAGTACTTTATTTGTGTACTTTATTTGTGTTTGGATATTTTGTGATGGACATGTAGTATTTGTTGTTGGGACATGTAGTATTTGTTTTTATTTTGCTTTGGACATGTATTTTTTTTGTATGTGTTGTGGACATGGTTATCTTTTGTTTTTATGTATCTCTTATTTATGTCATGTATGAACTCATTTCCTTCATCTATCCTATGACATGAGTATTTGGTATTATTTGTTGGCATGGAAATATGGTGTTTATCATTTACATATGTTTTTCTATATATGCATGTGTTGAGGGGGAGCTTCATTTGAAGTCTCTACCCAAAATATTTTGTGATAACTACATATGTTTTGCCATCATCAAAAAGGGGGAGATTGTTGGCCCAAAGGCCATTATCCCAGTTATTTTGATGATAACAAAACATATTTAGTTATGTATTTAACATTTGTGTTTCAGAATATTTCAGGTTATTTAACAAGTTGTTTTTGACGGCTCCGCTAAAAGACTCACACATTTGGAGTTCGCCGCAAAAATGAAGATTCCCAAGCTATGCACAACTAGGATGCTTTGGGATCAAGATGATGATATGAAGATCAAGACAAGACCAAGACAACAAAGAAAAACAAGAGTTGTATTTTTATTTTTTAGATATTTTGTCAAAGCTAGATATTAGAAGTAGAGCTATGGGATTATCACACACACACACCTTTTAGTTAGGTTCATGGCTTCAAAAAGATTTTCAATTTCCATTTTCTAACTTAGATCTAAAGAGAACATATTTTGGAAATAAGATTTTTAGAAAAACAATAGTTTTGGAAAATCATTTTATGGAAAAACAAGTTTTTATCAAAAGGATTTTTATCAAACTATTTTAACATGATAGAAGTATGACACATGCTCATACTCTATGTTTTTACAAGTTCCAAAAATCCTACCCAAGACCCAAAACCAAAAACCCAAGATTTCTGGTTCTGGAAGTTCTGATATTTCAGAACTTACAGTGACCGGTCGACCGACCCGGTCGACCGATGTGCACAATACTGTGCACGTCTATATCAGTCGACCGACCCGGTCGACCGATGCACTTGTGTGTTCTCGGGATCTTTCGGTCGACCGACCCGGTCGACCAGACAGCCCCAACGGTCACATTTTTGACCGTTGGCGGTCGACCGACCCGGTCGACCGGACTCTGTCAAAAGTTCTGACAGATCCAACAGCTATTTTTTCTGGCTGATTTCTCTTTTGGGATTTGGTACCAACGATTTTGTGAGGCTGTTTTTGACCCCTATAAATAGAGGGTCACCTCATATTGATTAGACAACTATTGCAAAACAATTCCAAAAGATTTCTCAAGAGTTTTTCAAAGAATTTCAATTCCTTTCTTTTACAAAAGATTTCCAAAGCCTAAATTCCCAACACCCAACTTGTAGCCTACTCTCTACTTCTCTCTAGCTTTGCACTACACAATCCCATATATCTACATCTACATATTTGGTTCTAGGATTGTGCTTAGTGAGCTTTTGTAAAGTGATCAAGTGTTGATCACTCTTTTCTTATTGAGTGAAGTTGTAGAGGCATCGGCCTCAAGGGAGCTAGTGAGCTTCGGGTGGTGTTGCGGCATCACAAGTGTAGGGACAAGTGTGTCCTTGTATTGGCGATCCGGTGGGATCAACAATAGTAGTGCAAATCCTTCAAGTGTGAAGGCGGGGACGTAGAGCGTGGCTCGAACCTCGGAAACACATCCTTGCGTTTGCGTTTGCTCGAATTTTCTCTCAACTCTACTCCTTTTAATTCTTGCACATTTATTGTTATATTTATTGCAAGTTTATATTTGTGCTATTTGTGTGTTAAATTTTAAATTCCGCATTATTGCCATAATTCATATAGCCATCACCTATTCACCCCCCCCTCTAGGTGATTTCAGGCAAGAGACTCAAAAAGGATATACATGTATATTTATTAGATTTGAATAAAAAATACATATACATGAAGTAAAACATGAAAATAGGCAAAACAATTGTAAATGAGAGAATCATCAAAACTAGGCTATACATGTGCATATAGTGGGTACAAATGAGCATGAAGTGCAAACATATATGAATCAATTTGTTCTCACTATTTGTACATGTATAAATCCAAGTTTTAATAAAAACTACATTTAAGCATGTTTTTACCACATGAAGCACATTAAAACATAAAACATGAACATGCTATGAATATGATAAATGTGTAAAATCACCTAGAGGGGGGGTGAATAGGTGATGGCTAATCTAATGGTCACTTAATGCCTAATAATGCAGAAGCTAAAACAATTATGACCAAATAAAATCTTTTACACTAAACACCACGTATAACCAAAGAGTGTTGCCGAATTCCCCGTGAAGGGCTCTGGACAAACTCCTCTAGATTCCCCTTGAATAGGTTGAGGTGCCGCGTTGGCTCTCTTGGTTGAATACAAGTGTTAGCAACAATCCCACGCAAGTATATATCAATTATGCACACAAGTATATCATGCAAGTAGAGATGAACACAATAAAGTAATGCAAGATATAAATAAGGAGAGAGAGAGAGAGAGAGAGAGAGAGAGAGAGAGAGAGAGAGAGAGAGAGAGAGAGAAAGGCAATCGCAAACACAAAGGGTTTGTTTCGAGGTTCGAGCACACTTGCTCTACATCCCCGCCTTCGACACACGAAGGATTTCCACTATGCAAGATCCCAATGGATCTCTCCTCGGTGCCGCAACACCTACAAGCCCTCGGACTCCCTAGTCCCGTACACACGCAAGCCCCTCAAGCTTGCCGAGGCCGCATCTCGAACCAAAGAGTTCACAACCGAACTCCAAACCACCACGAGCACACTTGCCCGTCTCCTCAAAGTACAAGAATGAAATCTTGGTGATCCAACACTTTGATCACCAATGAAAACTCTCACTACAACACTCCTATAAGATGAATAGACAATGGTTGCTCAAGTGTTTGTGTGAGAAAAGCAAGGATTGAAACTTTGGTGAAAAACTCAAGAAATCTCTTTAAACACTCTTATAAAATCTTCCCTTTAGATAGGAAATATTTGCTCTCTATTTTGTGGAGAAAAACTTCTGAAAAGAGTGGGAAAAACTGGCTCAAAAACTATCTCCAAATCTTAGTGAAAACAGTCCACAAACCCCAAATATATAGGCTGTCAAAAACTAGCCGTTGGGGTTCTGACAGGCCTGTCGGTCGACCGCCCGGTCGACCGCCAACGGTCAAAAGTCCGACCGTTGGAGCCTCCGGTCGACCGCCCGGTCGACCTAAAAGAACAGAGAGCACTGCTCTCAGTTCCGGTCGACCGCCCGGTCGCCCGGCATCCTGCCAGGACAAACGTGCACGTCCGTGCACGTCGGTCGACTGACCCGGTCGACTGACTTCAGGATTAGTCGACTGTATAGTCGACTTGCTGAAGTCAGAACAGAAAAACTGGAATTAAAAGATAGTCTTTTTGGCTCAAATAAAATCCCATAAAATACACAGAAAATCTACAACAATAGTTTTACCAATATACTTTGATAAACAAACATGCTTGCACAAAATCAAGGCATGTTATAAAAGATTGGACTATTTTTGTAAGTTGGAAATATTGGCTCAAAAGAAAAACTTGTATTTTTCTAAAACTTGTTTTCCAAACTTCTTCATGATACAAAACAAGATATTTTAAATTCATTAAAGCATAGTGTATATGGATATGATCCACTACACAATTAAGATGGAATATCTATGTTTTTGGCATTAAGCTCTAAATATGGTTTTGGATAAAAGATATGCATATAAGAAATTCCAAAAACCACAAAGTATTTTTTCAAAATGAAAGTCTTTTTCTAAACTAAAAAATCTTTTATGAAAACAATTCTATCAAGAGTGTGTGTGTATATGTACTTGAGCAATCCACCAATTATCTATCCTTTACATTTTTAACTAAAACAAAAATAAAATCTTATACCTAAACACAAGTCTTCATCTTCTTGAAGTCTTCACTTGAAGGCTTCTCATCTTCTTGACTTGGTCCAAGCTTGATCCAAAAGCTCCATGGATCACACCGTGCTAGCTCCAAATCTTGACATTTTATCCTTTGTTGAGCTATGCACCTACTAAGATCTTGATAATGAATCTGTCACTAATTAAACACAAGATCATTAGTAAACATAACTTCATGAGTTGATCATCATCAAAACTAGGGTGATAGGCCTTTGGGCCAACAATCTCCCCCTTTTTGATGATGACAAAACTCATGAAGTTATATATGCATGGATTAAAGTAAAGCTTCAAAGAAGCTCCCCCTTAACTCATGCATAACAAATAAATGAATAGATATGCAATAAAGCTCATAGACATGCATGCAAATGGAGATAAAACAAATCAAATCTTTTGCTCCTAATTGCAAACAAACAAAACATATATGCATATAAACCTCAAATTCTTCTCCCCCTTTTTGTCAATCATCAACAAAGGGGTAAAAACAAAATCATCAAAATTTTCTCCCCCTTTTTGTTAAAAACAAAGAGATCAAGAAGGGGAATACAAATCAATCAATAAAGATTTATATGCGATATGCATTCATGAAGAGGAAGACGCTAAGTTAGCTTCCCTACACATATGCATTACATGAAGAAGGGATGACAAGCCTTAACTCACATAACACATATTATGTAATGCATAAGAGGAGATGTGAAGCTCCCCTTACACACGTGTATCATATAAGGAAGAGTTGTCAAGCTCCTCAATTTATAATATACTCAACATGAATCCATATGTAAGAGAGATGTTAAGCTCTCCTTGCATATAGGAAATACAAATAAAAAATTTTGAATTTTTCTTTAAAATTTTGAACTTTCTTAATAAAACACATTTTGAGATATCAAGTAAACATATATTTTTATTTTGATATCAATTTTGAAAACATATTGCATAAGCTTTAAGAATTACCAATTGAAAGTTGAATTAAGCTTAGCATATACATTGTGTTTTAAGAACAATTGATTCACTCTCTTAAAGCACAAATAGATCACATATATGTATGAAAAGATAATACCAATTGAAATTGATATAATTTAAATTTGAAAGCATTCATACATACAATCAAAATATGAGTATATAAAAATCATATTGATACCAATTGAAAATATCCAATGATACCAATTGAAGAGTAAGCTTATCATATACTCTACCATATGAAGAATTTGCACTAGTTAATATGAAAATGTTTTAAAACTAGTACGGAATCCTTCAAGCAAGGAATAAAGCAAAAATATTTTTCATGAAACACAAGTGAATCACATGGCACTAAAACACTCTAATATCCATAAAGTCCATAAAATTTTCAAAAGAGGTGAGTGCACTAGTGTTATGTGGAACATGGTATCATGAAAATATCAATAAAGCTCAATATTCCTTTAAATGAGAAAACATGAAAATCATCACAAATTTTTCATTCATTTTTTTAAAAAATTATATTTCAAGGTATATGTATGTTTTGACAACACAATAAGTATACATACATATCTCTTAAACACAATTGAGTCCATTTAAATAGATTTACATTAAAGGCAAATGACTCAAGAGGTATACATGTATATCTTAAGGTTTGGCAAAATAAGCATATACATGAAATGAAAGCACATGATCATAACACAAATCCAAAATGGAAATATAAGTTTAAAAATGTATGCATCATCAAAACCAAGCAATACAAACACATTTCATGGGTTCAAATAAGCATTCAAGCACAAATATAAATAGATTTATTTGTGGCCCACGATATGTACAAGTATAAATCCTAGTGTTGACAAAAACTAACATATAAACTAATATTCAAATCATGAAGCATCAAATTTTGAGAAAATAGAATCATGTGTCAATCTCAAAAACTATTTGAAGAATAAATAACTAGTATAAATAGATTTTTGACAAACTAGTTAAAGATCCTTCACATGCATCAAATCATATGTTTTTCATGAATTATACTAAATGCATAAAAGTTCAAGCACTCATAGTCCATAAAGCTCAAAATATCTTGTAACATAAAAGATGAGTGTTCAAAGGTTATGTAAATGGTATTTTCATGAAAATAGACAATGAAGCATGAATCTCATTTTATCAAAACAAAACATGAAATTTTATTTTTCATCTTAAAGCAAATCAAATTTTTTTTTATTTTTTTCATCTTAAAATAAACTTCTAGGTATATGTATGATTTATCCAATCCTAACAATACACATACATATCCCAAATATAAAAGAGTCTATTAAAGGTATTTGCATGAAGGCAAAAGACTCACGGGTATACATGTATATTTATTAGATTTGAATTAAAAATACATATACATGAAGTAAAGCATAAAAATAAGGCAAAACATGTATAAAAGAGAATCATCAAAACTAGTCTATACATATGCATATAGTGGATACAAATGAGCATGAAGTTCAATTATATATGAATCAATTGTAATTCACTATTTGTACATGTATACATGCAAGTTTTGATAAAATCTACATTTAAACTAGTTCATACCACATGAAGCACAATAAATCATAAAACATGAACATGCTATGAATATAAATGAAATAGGAGTTTAGAGATTGTTACCAACTCCAAAGCTCCAAATATGGTGGTTGTCCCACCAAGCTCCTTGATAGTGATGCATCCCAAAAGTATGTCCATCATGTCCAAGTGCATCCAGTACCAAGGCACCAATCCTCTCACGTCTTGTGAGAGCCCTCACCTACATCAAAAGCAAAAGGTGGGGGTTTTGGTACCCACATTTTCTTGGGTCCTTTGGGGTTAGTATTGTAAGGAGCCCAAAATCTTTTATTAGCAAAATTACAATGATTTAACCTATCATAACAAAATTTTGCTAAATGGCCTTTGCGGCCACAATGTGTACATACGTACACCTTAATATGCTTATGTGAGTGTGTATGATCATGGTGTGCAACATAAGCATGATGATGTGCATGAATGGATGAAGTTTGTTTCTTAGAAAACATAGACTCCAATCTAGTGTGATTGAATGCACAAGAGTTCAAAGTTGAACTCAAATTATTAATTTTTTTTTTAAAACATTAATCTCACTAGTGGTGGCATGTAAAGCATGGTGAGATATATGATCATTTTTCTTTTTTTTTTACAAACATCTTCTTTTTCTTTTTCACAAATTTTTCTTTTCAAAGACTTGTTTTTCCACCAAATCAACTTTATTTTTCAAAATAGTGTTTCCTTCACAAAGATTATTTAATTTGGTCATCAAGGAAACATTTTTATCTTTCAAATCTTCTTTTTCTTTTTCTAAGCATGCAATCTTGTTTGCTAATGAATCTTTTTCTTTAAGCATGCAATCAAAATTCTTTTTCAAATTTTTGTTATCTTTTTCTAAACATGCAATGTTACTTCTAAATGAATCATGTTCTTTATGCATGCAAGCAATGTTCTTTTTCAAATTTTTATTTTCCTTTTTAATCATGTCATATTTCTTAAGCAATTGTTGACAAAAGAAAGTGAGCTCATCATATGACATGTCTTCATCATCGGATTCGGTGTTTACCTCAAGGGGGTTATCCCCTTGGACCATGTAGCATACGTTGGAGGTGTTGCTTCCAATGTCCGAATCGCTCCCGGCATAATATAGATCCTTTTCGCCAAGGGAGGTGATGATGTTCCAAGCTACAAAAGCCGATTCAACATTAGAAACCCTAGATAAATAATCATCATTTAGGGTTGATTTTAAAGCATGAATGGCTTTATCATTAGCCTCAAAGTACTTACTATTATTAACATATGAATCATTAGTAGTAGCAAGATAAACATGAATGCCTAAGGCCTTGAGGTACAATGACATATTAACCTTCCAAATTTGGATGTTAAGAATGTCAAAAGTGGGTGGTAACATAAAGTCCATGGTGTGTGTACAAATATTGTGATTAGCCTAAAATGAGGATCTTTAACTCTAGGTTGTTAGACCCAAATCAGAGTACCAAGCTCTGATACCAATTGTAAAATCACCTAGAAGGGGTGAATAGGTGATGGCTAATCTAATGGTCACTTAATGCCTAATAATGCGGAAGCTAAAATAATTATGACCAAATAAAATCTTTTTACACTAAACACCACGTATAACCAAAGAGTGTTGCCGAATTCCCCGTGAAGGGCTCTGGACAAACTCCTCTAGATTCCCCTTGAATGGGTTGAGGTGCCGCGTTGGCTCTCTTGGTTGAATACAAGTGTTAGCAACAATCCCACGCAAGTATATATCAATTATGCACACAAGTATATCATGCAAGTAGAGATGAACACAATAAAGTAATGCAATATATAAATAAGGGGAGAGAGAGAGAGAAAAGGCAATCGCAAACACAAAGGGTTTGTTTCGAGATTCGAGGACACTTGCTCTACATCCCCGCCTTCGACACACGAAGGATTTCCACTATGCAAGATCCCAATGGATCTCTCCTCGGTGCCGCAACACCTACAAGCCCTCGGACTCCCTAGTCCCGTACACACGCAAGCCCCTCAAGCTTGCCGAGGCCGCACCTCGAACCAAAGAGTTCACAACCGAACTCCAAACCACCACGAGCACACTTGCCCGTCTCCTCAAAGTACAAGAATGAAATCTTGGTGATCCAACACTTTGATCACCAATGAAAACTCTCACTACAACACTCCTATAAGATGAATAGACAATGGTTGCTCAAGTGTTTGTGTGAGAAAAGTAAGGATTGAAACTTTGGTGAAAAACTCAAGAAATCTCTTTAAACACTCTTATAAAATCTTCCCTTTAGATAGGAAATATTTGCTCTCTATTTTGTGGAGAAAAACTTCTGAAAAGAGTGGGAAAAACTGGTTCAAAAACTATCTCCAAATCTTAGTGAAAACAGTCCACAAACCCCCAAATATATAGGCTGTCAAAAACTAGCCGTTGGGGTTCTGACAGACCTGCCGGTCGACCGCCCGGTCGACCGCCAACGGTCAAAAATCCGACCGTTGGAGCCTCCGGTCGACCGCCCGGTCGACCCAAAAGAACAGAGAGCACTGCTCTCAGTTCCGGTCGACCGCCCCGGTCGCCCGGCATCCTGCCAGGACAAACGTGCACGTCCGTGCACGTCGGTCGACCGACCCGGTCGACCGACTTCAGGATTAGTCGACTGTATAGTCGACTTGCTGAAGTCAGAACAGAAAAACTGGAATTAAAAGATAGTCTTTTTGGCTCAAATAAAATCCCATAAAATACACAGAAAATCTACAAAAATAGTTTTACCAATATACTTTGATAAACAAACATGCTTGCACAAAATCAAGGCATGTTATAAAAGATTGGACTATTTTTGTAAGTTGGAAATATTGGCTCAAAAGAAAAACTTGTATTTTTCTAAAACTTGTTTTCCAAACTTCTTCATGATACAAAAACAAGATATTTTGAATTCATTAAAGCATAGTGTATATGGATATGTTCCACTACACAATTAAGATGGAATATCTATGTTTTTGGCATTAAGCTCTAAATATGGTTTTGGATAAAAGATATGCATATAAGAAATTCCAAAAACCACAAAGTATTTTTCCAAAATGAAAGTCTTTTTCTAAACTAAAATATCTTTTATGAAAATAATTCTATCAAGAGTGTGTGTGTATATGTACTTGAGCAATCCACCAACTATCTATCCTTTACATTTTTAACTAAAACAAAAATAAAATCTTATACCTAAACACAAGTCTTCATCTTCTTGAAGTCTTCACTTGAAGGCTTCTCATCTTCTTGACTTGGTCCAAGCTTGATCCAAAAGCTCATTGGATCACACCGTGCTAGCTCCAAATCTTGACATTTTATCCTTTGTTGAGCTATGCACCTACTAAGATCTTGATAATGAATCTGTCACTAATTAAACACAAGATCATTAGTGTAATACCCCGTTTCCAGAATACGTACTTAGTTGCGTATTCAGCTTTTCGATCGTATTTTTTGATTTACTTCCTGTATTTGACCGATTTCACTTTCAAATATCATTTTCCAATATATTAGATTTTCTATGATTTTCTGGATTTTTCCTGAATTAAAATAAATTTCTTCAAAACCGGTGTCAACCAGTGTCGCTGATCGATTCCTGGAATTTTAATTCTCAAACAGTTAGGAATTTCTAGATGGTCCTTTAGACTTTATTTCTTAGAATCATATTCCCTACTTAAATACTTTTTCTGAGAATTTTATAAATTTATGAAAATTCCAACGGAGTCGGTAGATTACTGATTCCGGGATTTTTAGTTTTAAAGCTATAAAGTATTTCTTAAAAGGGTTTCACTATTAGTCTTCATATATTATTATTGATTTTTGGTAAAATTTACGAGTCGTTCCGAGATACTTGAATTTCGGACGATTTCGGTATTTTCCGAAATGTTTTCCGCATACTTGATTTAAACCTAGGAATCCATGTTTTCAATATTTTCAATTTCCAAGTTAGAGTAAATATCTTCCTTATGAATTTCTTTCCATTTTTCCTTTTCCTTTATTCCTCTTTCTCCACAACCACAAATTTTTCCCATTTTTCCAAAATACAAACCTCTTCCAAAAATTTCAACTCCACACAATTTTCTCACCTACTTCCTCATTAAAATCCCACTCATTCTCTCTCTCCCCATGGCCGGCCAAGTGGCCAAGGAGAAGGACACTCATCTCACCCCCTATTTACACAAAACCCCTCTCATTTCCTTTAATTGCATCTCCTTTACAAAAATCAAATCCTATATAAACCTTCCTTTACAATTTTTTTCTCTTTTTCTTCACTTCACCAAGAGATTAGCCCTCACCTCTTCCTTCTCCATCTCAAACTCAACCCTAACTCCAAGAACACCACAAGATCTTCACCTCTAGCTCAAGCTACTGATTTGGAGCTTGGATCGTAGCTCTTTTCGTCGCCAAGGATCACATAGGTGCCATTTGACGACCACACTCTTCCCGGACTCGTAAAGCTTCAATCGAACCTTTCCAAGTGAGTATATCTACTCACCAAGACTTGAGAACTCCTTTGTATACTTGTGTTGACAATTCATGTTCACTTGAGCCATAAAAATCACATTTTTAGACCCTCAAACAAAACCCTAGAAATCTGTTCTGTTTGCTGTTTTCCCACGATTAGTCGACTAGACCTAGGGACTAGTCGACTAATCCACTGTAGTTGAAACTTAACCTTTTCTGATTTCACAGTTTTAGTCGACTAGGCCAGATTTCCAGTCGACTAGAGACCCCTAGTCGACTACCCATTTCTCCCAGTCGACTCCTGTTTTCCTGAAATAAAACATCAACTCTCTGTATCCCAGACTTAGTCGACTTAGGTATCCATTAGTCGACTAGTAGTTCCCTGTTAGTCGACTACCCTTACAACCCTAGTCGACTAACTTTCTCTGAAACAGAACCCAACTCTCTGTTTCCCAGTTTTAGTCGACTCATCCAGACTAGTAGTCGACTTAAGACCCCTAATAGTCGACTAACACTTCCACCTAGTCGACTAATTCTGACTGTTTGACTTGGTCGATTCTGTTCTGAAATTGGATCTTATTGTTGATACATGTATGGCATATTACTTTTGTTCATGCTTCATAACTGGTACTACATGACATGTTACTTGATAGACATTATCTCATATTACTTCATGACTTGTTATTACATATCATCGCTCCATAACTTGTTAAAATGTGAATATCACCACTTATCATGCCATCCCTTAAACCAAGCATGATACACTTGACTTTTGCATAAAATGGACCAACTTACACATGGGTCGGGGGAAAACATGCGGATATCGATATGTGTTCGTGTTTACAGTGGCTTTTAGGAATGTTGTGCAACTCATGTTCCGGTCTGACCTGTGGGCCTCCAGGGGACCGAGGGGAGTGCTTGCTCCCTCTATTACTGGTACCATCATGTTAAGGGCATACATAAGTCCCTCCTGTTTAGCCTAGCGGCTGGCTTCCGTCACCAAGCAACGGAACAATCCTGGACCGTTATCCCGGGCATGTACGGGGTCCACTGTAAACATAGTTCGTCGATACAACCGCTGATTTCCAATAACAACCTTGCTTTACTAGGATATGGATCTATGTGCTCTGGGACGCTGGGTCACATAGCTAGATATCACAGTAAGACAAGTAATAATAATAAGATGTTAACTGTAAATCTAATGTATTAGGACTTTATCTCTTCATGCCTTCATACTTGTTAGCTGACATTCCTTATATGGTTTCATACTACTTATTCATGTCTCTTAGCCACTTGGCTGTAGTCCGTTTATTGTTTATATGTCTTGACTCCTTGGATTTGCACATTCAGATTCCGAAGCTTGGAACGAAGTGGAGCCATCCACAGAGGACCAAGCTTACTTTAGCGAGCAGGCGGACTAGTTCCAGTCCCTTCGCGCCAGACTTACCTTTTGACTCACGAGATCCTCTTTCTACTTGTGAGCTTTTTGTATACATATTTGTATATATTTCTTTTGGACTTGGTTATGATGTAATACACATGTATTGTGTAATACTTTATAATATCCTGTGATAACTTTGTATGTGTACTCCTTATGTTGGCATATGTATTGATACCACGCTTTGTCGTGTACTCTGTTTCTTGTTGTACTTTTTGCTTAGCGTATATACGTGTGGGGCAATTTCTGGCCTACGTATATACGTCGCAGTGACGTCCCCGTATCCGTGGAATCGGGGCGTTACAATTAGTAAACATAACTTCATGAGTTGATCATCATCAAAACTAGGGTGATAGGCCTTTGGGCCAACAAAATGTACTAGCATGTACATAAAAAGTACGAGTTTAGAGATTGTTACCAACTCCAAAGCTCCTAACATGGTGGTTATCCCACCAAAACCTCCTTGATAGCGGTGCTCCAAATATGTGTCCTTTTAGTTCAAGTGCACCCACCATCAAGGCACCAAATCTCTCACGTTTTGTGAGAGCCCTCACCTACATCAAATACACAAGGTGGGGATTTGGTACCCATATTTTCTTGGGTCCTTTGGGGTTAGTCTTGTAAGGAACCCAAAAATTTTTATTAGTAGCAAAATTAAAATGATGCAACTTGTCATAACAAAATTTTGCTAAATGGCCTTTGCGGCCACAATGTGTACATGTGTACACCTTAGTATGCTTATGTGTAGGAGTGTGATCATGACGTACAACATAAGCATATGCATGATGTGAATGTGCATGAACATGTGAAACTTGTTTCTTTTGAAACAAAGATTCCAACCTAGAATGATTGAATGCACAAGAGTTCAAAGTTGAACTCAAACTATTAATTTTATTTTTCAAATCTTTAATCTCATTAGTGGTGGCATGTAAAGCATAATGAGATAAAGAATCATTTTTCTTTTTCTTTTGAGAAATAAAATCTTTTTCTTTTTCACAAATTTTTCTTTTCAAAGATTTATTTTCTTGAAAAACAACTTCCTTTTGTTTTTCCACCAAATCAATTTTATTTTTCAAAGTGTTGTTTCCTTCAAATAAATCATTCAACTTTGAAAATAAGGAAACATTTTCATTTTTTAAATCTTCCTTTTCTTTTTCTAAGCATGCAATCTTATTTCTAAATGAATCATGTTCTTTATGTATGCAATCAAATTTCTTTTTCAAATTTTTATTATCTTTCTTAAGCATGTCATATTTTTCAATTAGCAAATGACAAAATGTAGAAAGCTCATCATATGACATGTCTACATCCTCATCCTCGGATTCGGTAGTTACCTCAAGGGGGTTATCCCCTTGGACCATATAGCACATGTTGGAGACGTCACTTCCAACATCCGAATCGCTCCGGCATAATATAGATCCTTTTCGTCAAGGGAGGTGATGATGTTCCAAGCTATAAAAGCCGAATCAACATTAGAAACCCTAGATAAATATTCATCATTTAGGGTTGATTTTAAAGCATTTAGGGCTTTTGTATTAGCCTCAAAATTCTTACCATTTAAACAATATGAATCATTGAGATGGCAAGATAAACATGAATGCCTAAGGCCTTGAGGTACAAAGACATCTTAACCTTCCAAATTTGGATGTTAAGAATGTCAAACATGGGTGGTGACATGAAATCCATGGTGTGTGTACAAATATTGTGATTAGCCTAAAGTGAGGATCTTTAACTCTAGGTTGTAAGACCCAAATCAAGAGCACTTGGCTCTGATACCAATTGTAAAATCACCTAGAGGGGGTGAATAGGTGATGGCTAATCTAATGGTCACTTAATGCCAAATAATGCGGAAGCTAAAAACAATTATGACCTAATAACACTTTTACACTAAACACTATGTATAACACAAGAGTGTAGCTGAATTCCCCGTGAAGGGCTCTGGACTAACTCCTCTAGATTCCCCTTGAATGGGTTGAGGTGTCGCGTTGGCTCTCTTGGTTGAATACAAGTGTTAGCAAACAATCCCAAGCAAGTATATCAATTAAGCACAATGAATATCTAGCATGTAAAAATAAAGACAAGTAATAGCATGCAAGATATAAAAGAGACAAAGAGAGAGAGAGAGAGTGAGCAATCGCAAACACAAGGAATTTGTTTCGAGGTTCGAGCACACTTGCTCTACATCCCCGCCTTCGACACACGAAGGATTTCCACTATAATCGATCACAATGGATCTCTCCTTGGTGCCGCAACACCTACAACGAGTTCCCACTAGAACTCCTTGGACTCTCTCTAGTCCGTACACACGCAAGCCCCACAAGCTCGCCGAGGCCGCTCCTCAAACCAAGAGTTCACACACAACTCTAAACAACCGCGAACGCACTCGTCCGCCTTCTCAAGAGACAAAGAACAAGTCTTTGGTGATCACAACACTTTGATCACCTAAAAACTATCTCACTACAACACTCCTATAAGATGAATAGATCAATGGGTTGCTCAAGTGTTTGTGTGAGAAAAACAAGGAAAGAGATGGTGGAGGAAAACTCAAGGAATCTCTTTTAACACACTCTAAATAAACTCCCCTTTTGATTGGAAGTATTAGCTCTCAATTTTGTGGAGAAAAACCTCTGGTAAGGATAGGAAAAACTGGCTCAAAAACAATCTCCAAATCTTGGTGAAAACAATGCCCAAACGCTCAAATTTATAGGCTGTCAAAAACTAGCCGTTGGGGTCTGTCAGACCTATCGGTCGACCGCCCGGTCGACCGCCAACGGTCAAGAATCCGACCGTTGGAGCCTCCGGTCGACCGCCCGGTCGACCGAAAAGAACAGAGAGCACTGCTCTCAGATCCGGTCGACTGGATCGGTCGACCGGCCAACTGCCAGGTCAAGGCGTGCACATCCGTACACGTCGGTCGACCGAGCCGGTCGGCCGACTTCAGACCTAGTCGACTTGCTGAAGCCTGAAACAGAAATTTAGGATTTAAACTTGGTCTTTTTGGCTCAATTAAAATTCCATAAAATACTGAAAAATCTACAAAAATAGTTTTGATGTTATACTTTGATAAACAAACATGCTTGCACAAAATCAAGGCATGTTACAAATGTTTTGAACTATTTTTGTAACTTGGAAAATATGGCTCAAACTAAAAACAGTATTTTCCAAAACTTGATTTTTTCAAACTTGTTTTTCCAAAACTTCTCCAAATACAAAACAAGATATTGTAATTCATTTTAAGGCATAGTGTGTATGGATATGATCCACTACACAATCAAGATGAAATATCTATGTTTTTGACATTAAGCTCTAAATATGGTTTTGGGTTAAACATATGTAAATGAAATACCGAAAACCAAAATGATATTTTTCAAAATGAAAGTCTTTTATAAACTGAAAATTCTTTTATGAAAAGATAATTAAATCAAGAGTGTGTGTGTATAATATACTTGAGCAATCCACCAACTATTCTATCCTTTACATTTTATTCTAAAAACAAAATCTTTCAAAAACAAACCTAGACACAAGTCTTCATCTTCTTGAAGTCTTCACTTGAAGTCTTCTCATCTTCTTGACTTAGTCCAAACATGATCCAAACTTGATGGATCAAACCGTGGTAGCTCCAAAACTTGACTTTAAATCCTTTGTTGAAGCTCCACACCTACTAAGATCTTGATCATGAATCTGTCACTAATTAAACACAAGGTCATTAGTAAACATAACTACATGAGTTGATCATCATCAAACTAGAGTGATGGGCCTTTGGGCCAACATTACTTAGTCACAAACCAAACTCCGTCTCATTGGTCCAAAAACGATGTATACCGGTTCTTATCCCAAGTCCGGTATTTCTTTTGGGAGGAACCGTATCTTTTCAAGTACTGTTCTGACCAAATTATTAGGAGATGCATTCCCGATGAGGAGGTTAAGAGTGTTCTATCTTTTTGTCACGAACTTGCATGCGGTGGACACTTTGGTCCCCGCAAAACTGCTGAAAAAGTGTTACAAAGCGGGTTTTATTGGCCCACTTTGTTCAAGGATGCTTATGAATTTTACAAGACGTGCCCTAGATGCCAAATGATAGGAAGGATTTCAAACCGAAATATGATGCCCCTCAACCCAATTCTAGAAATAGAACTCTTTGATGTTTGGGGCATCGACTTTATGGGTCCATTTCCTAATTCATTTGGGAACCAATACATATTGATTGCTGTGGATTATGTGTCCAAGTGGGTAGAAGCCATTCCTTATAAAACTAATGATAACAAAGTTGTCATAAAGTTTTTGAAAGAGAACATTTTTTCACGCTTCGGAACCCCTCGTGCTATCATTAGTGATAATGGCACTCACTTTTGCAATAGATCTTTTGAAGCTCTTATGCGAAAGTATGCCATAACTCACAGGTTGTCCACACCTTATCATCCTCAAACCAGTGGGCAAGTTGAGGTTTCCAATAGACAAGTCAAGCTTATCTTGGAGAAAACTGTGAACCAAAACCGGAAAGATTGGTCCATCAAACTTGTAGATGCTCTATGGGCCTACAGGACCGCTTTCAAGACGATTTTAGGAATGTCTCCTTATAGGTTAGTCTATGGCAAACCTTGTCACTTGCCCGTTGAGTTAGAGCACCGAGCCTTATGGGCAATCAAGCAGTTGAATTTCGACTTGACTAAGGCCGGTGACCTTCGAAAATTACAAATTTTCGTATTAGAGGAATTGAGAAATGAGGCCTATGAAAATGCTAGGATCACTAAAGATAGAGTCAAGGTTTTCCATGATAAGCACATCATAAGAAAAACCTTTGTCCCTGGACAAAAAGTCTTACTCTATAATTCTAGGCTTCATCTTTTTCCAGGAAAATTGAAATCAAGATGGACTTGGCCATTCGTTGTAAAAACCGTGTTTCCACACGGTGCAGTTGAGATCAGTGACACCAAGAATGGAAATGACTTTAAGGTAAATGGTCAACGCCTTAAACCTTTTTTGGAATCGGTGCCGGTAAATGAAACGACAATGGATCTTTTTAACCCAGTGTATCGGTAACTTTCCTCCTTTCCATTTTATTTCATGCATTTATACATTTCTTTCATACATTGGGGACAATGCATGAGATAAGTGTGGGGGAGGGTTCTAACATGACTGATACAATATATATATATATATATATATATATATATATATATATATATATATATATATATATATATATAATATAAAAAAAGGAAAAAAACTTTTGAAAGGGGTAGAACAATATTTTAATATATTTTTTGTAAGAAATTAAGTCAATTTTAAGGAATAGGAGAATCATAATTAGAATTTCTTACACTTGGTCAAAATAAGATAACTTGTTTGATTTTTAGGGTCAGGAAGAAAATTTGTGAAAATAATTTAGTCTTGATATTTACCTTGATGACATATGCACACTAAATACACTTACACACTTAGGGTTTAAAAATAGAGACTCTTATGCCTTATAAAAAAAATATATTATGAAAAAGAAAAAAAACAAGTCTAATTATTGATTAGCTAGGTGCTTTGGCCTAAGCAAGCCTTAGTATTTATGCAAAAGATAATTAGATAAGTTTGAAAAAAAAATGTGTATATAAATCCTCTGATTAAGCTGGGTATTTATGCCTCATGAAGCATAAGTATTCACGCCTAAAAGGGGTACATCTTATAAATAAAAACCTTGGTTTCGTGGCCTTATCTGCTCGAGTGTTTAAGTCCTTAGGGGTGTTTTCTCACCTGGTGCCCTAAAACTGTCCGGTTTGGGTGTCACTGACTGAAGGCTCGTTACATGGGCAGATTAGAAAGCCTAATGAAATTGAGGAATAAATTCCACCAAAAATAAATAAGGCATAGGAGTTAATGTTAAAGAACCCTTAGTCAACTTTACAGTCACGATGGTGCATACGACTCAGGGTAAATTAATAGACTAGATGAGAAAATTAATTTGACTCCTTACTTTGATTAATGACATGTTGTTGAATAGAGACTAAGTTTAGGAATAAAAAATTTGATATTCCTATAACTTATAGATTACTTAAAGCCTTACAAATATACTTCAAATATTTTCTCCTTTAAAAAAATGCTTTTCAAAAATACTAATTTTTTTTTTCTTTTTCTTTATGGATTTTGTGGGTGCAATCCACTGAAAACCCTCACGAGACAAAACTCGTCCTCTAGGGGTAACCAAGAGGTTTAACGGCTTGTTGCACATGCTCAGTGCAATCGAGTGACCTGCGAAAGTGATCTAATAATTGATTAGAATTAGTCTGATGTTTTGCTCGAGGGCGAGCAAAAGATAAGTGTGGGGGTGTGATTAGTCACATATATTGCATTTACATTGTCACCTTACCATACTTTTTAGCTAATAAATCCTATTAATAAGTCTTCTTTTTCTTTGTTAAATGTAGGCCCAAGTGCTAAAAGAAAGAAAAGAGAAACAAGAATAAATTCGAAATCAAGAAATCAGGGCAAAATCTTGGCATATCAAGAAGTTGAGAAGAATCCTCCCTGAATCAAGCGGTTGAAGCCACACAATCAAAGGCTGTTTCGTCAATTTTTGGAGCAGAAACAAGAAAACCAGAAGAAGATACGGGATATTCACCAAAACAGGAGATCCATCCAACTGGGTGTGGCATCTGGCCACACCAGGGCCGCGAAAACGCGGCCCTAGCCGCGTTTCCGCGGCCAAGTAGAGTCAGTTGGGGGAGCGTTTGCTCCCCCAATCTTCCCGGGATCCTCCCCTTTTGGTTTTTCCCTATAAATACTGGTTTCAGCAAAGCAAAATGGAGCGAAGACTAGAATTAGAATTTGTGTTTATTTTCTAAGGATTTAGGCTCTTTGTTAGATAGTGCGAAAGTTGTATTCTTGTTTTTCAATTTGTAGTCCAGCATCCATACTTGTGAGAGAGAGGAATTGAGTGCTTGTACTTGAAGATTGAAGTGACAGCAATACAAGAATCGAGCCACATTTTCTTCCACTCTTATTTCGGTATGTCATGCATTATTTACTTGCTTTCTTCTTTATTTTCCATGAGTAGCTAGATCGATTTTCTGGGCTCACTATTGTACCTCTCTCAGTTCTTCTTCTTCTTTTCTGGTTTTAAAGAAAAAGACCCAATGAATCATTTGCATGCCTTACTTAAAGCCTTTCTTCTTGAAAGTGTTCTTGAAGGAACATGAGGATGGGTTTGGATTGTTAAACTCTCACTTCTTTCATGAACGTTTCTTGAACTGTTTTTACTTCATTCTTTCTTCTTCGCGCTTGATGATTTAATATTCGATTCTAAACGATTTTTCAAAGAAAAGAGTGAACTCTTCCAACCATCTTATGTGCTTTACTTCAAACTTTCTAAAAATCAACTTTAAGTTTTGCCTATGATCAATTTGAGGCACTTAGGATTTCAATAGAAGAATGAACAATTGAGTAGTAAGATAGTGAGCCCAGATTTTCTTCCTTATTATAATCAACAAAACGATTTCCGAGCTTTTTGAATCACCTTCTCCAAAGCCTTTTCTAAAAGTTGCAATTTCTCTTTTAATCATCTCATTCTTTCCATTCTCTTTTCCATTAAAAACGAACACAATTCTCTGTTTTTAAATGAATCACCGAAAAGCTTCTATCGCATTCCTCCTCGTGGATACGACCCGTTAGCCACAAGCTACACGGTAAATTCTTAAACTCTTTGATTGTTCTTTCATTTTAGCAATCATGTATCGCATAAAGAAGAGTTGTCAAGCTCCTCAATATAAGATACACTCAACATGAATCTATATGTAGAAGAGATGTTAAGCTCCCCTTGCATATAGGCAATACACATCAAAACATTTTTAATTTTCTTATTTAAAACAAAATTTTGAAGTTTCTCAATAAAACAAATTTGAGATATCTTAGTAAATCATATTTTAAGATACCAATTGAAAGGTCAAATAATCAATATGATACCGATTGAAGGTAATTTTTTTATTAAAAAAAATATGATACCAAACAATAATCAATACCCTTTTTCAATCATTTTTCAACATAAAGTGTGGGAGTAGTAAACAAAACCAATTGAAAAGGAAATACGAATTTTCTCCCCCTTTATGAAAGACCAAACAAAACGATTCATAAGCTTGTTTAAGATACCAATTGAAACATACTCAATTGAAATATAATAGACATTTAGGAAATCAAGCTTAGCATAACAAAAATTTGTGCTAAAAAATATAGAGATATAGTAAGCACAAATAAAACATATATATATGTATGAAAAATTGAATACCAATCGAAATTGATACTATTTGAAATGAAAGCATACATATATAAAAACATATATGAGTATACAAAAAAAATGTCAATAGTGATACCAATTGAAAGAATCCAATGATACCAATTGAAAAACATGATAAGATCAAGTGTATACCTCATATAACCTACCACCCATTTCATGCACATGTTTAAAAAGATTTTCAATAATAAGCATACAAGGCATGGTCGCCCAACCAACCGCCCTTTAATGGGTAGGGGTTTTCAAAAGTAGGTTTGAAAATTATAGCACGTTTGAAAAACTCTACCATAATGAAGAATACTGCAACTAGTTATATGAAAAATTTGTAAACTAGTACGAAATCCTTCAAGCAAGGAATAAAAAAAATATTTTTCATGAAAATATGAAAATCACATGATCATCAAACACTCAATCTATAAAGCATATATAGTCTCATGAAAAACAAAAACATGAGAAAACAATAAATAAAGTGAGTGTATAAGGAATATGTGAAACTCATTATCATGAAACTAGTCAATTAAGCTTAATAAGAAATTCCTTAAAAATATGAAAATCATCAAAACTAGAATTCCTTCAATGTATATGTATGTCATGTACAAACTACCGTATACATACATATCCAAATATAAACGAGTCCACAAAAGTATATGCATGAAGGCAAGTGGCTCAAGGATGTATATATATAACTAATAGTTTAGACAAAATAGACATTACATGAAGTCAAACATAAACATGAAAACATGTATAAAATGGGAATACAAGTCAAATGCATGAATCATCAAAACTAGACTATACTAGTATATCTAATAAGTACAAATGAGCTTTCAAGAACAAACATATAATGATCTATTTGTGGCTCATTAGTTGTACAAGTATATATCTAGGTTTTAATGAAAACTAACATTCAAACAAGTAATCAAAGCATGGAAATCAAAACACAAAGTGCAATTATTTAAACAAAATTCATATGATTATTATGGTAAATGTATATGCATTAGATCTATGATATACAAGATAGCTAAAACATGTAGAGAACACAAAATATGGGTCCATATTAAACATGGGTGTCTCAAATACTAATCATGTATATTATAGAACTAATAGACATGGCATATAACATACTAATCATGAAACATCAAAACATGCTAAAATCAATGATATGAAAAGCATGTAAACATAAATGAGGAGTAATGGATAGTTACCAAAACCTAGAAGGTAACTCTCCATGTCTTCAAAACAAGGTGGTCCTTCCACCAAACTCCCCTTGAAAGTGATGCATCCAAATAGTCCTCATAAAGCTCGGAACGCATCCACCTCAAGGCACCATCGCTCTCACGTCATGCGAGAGCCCACACCTACATCAAATACAATAGGGGTGGTCTTTGGTACCCATACTCTTTTGGGTCCATGGGGGTTAGTTCCTTTCCTAACCCAAACAAATTTAGTTGCTAAATTTACATCATGAATACATCATAACAAAACTTAGCAAGGTAGCCCTTACGTCCACAATGTGTACAAGTGTACACATGAGCATACATAGTGTGATGAGTGTGTACGTGAGGAGCATATGTATGCCGTGTATGGTGTGCATGCAAAGATGGAATTTGTTTCTTTCGAAACATAGATTCCAAGCGTGTGTGGTTCAAAGCACAATGGCTCAAAGTGGAGCCCAAACAATCCACACTCTTCTTAAGCATACAAATATCCTTTTCAATTCTTGAAGAAGAGGTGCATGCAATAGGTAAGCTAGGTGAAGCTACACTAGCATGGCAAACATGTGAATCAATATTATTTTTCAAGCATTTATTTTCTTTAGAAAATGAATCTAGTTCTTTTGAAATAGAAATAATCTTGGTTTTCAAAGAATTATTTTCTTTTAAAGTAAAAACAAGTTTTGAAGACAAGTTTTTATTTTTCTTCAAAATATCATTACAATCATTTTTATTTTTCAAAATTTCATTTTCTTTTAGAACAAATCAAGTTTGGATTTCAATGAATCCCTATCATTAGAAATCTCTACCTTCTCTTGCAAAGCCAAGTCTAGTTTTAAAAACAAATCCTTATTTTCTTTTGTTAACTTATAAGTTTTCTTTTTCAAGACTTTATATTTTTCAAGGAGGTTCTCACAAATAATAGATAACTCTTCATTCAAGGCATCGGCATCCATACTATCAAGATCATCAAATGAAGAGTTAGCACTATCTAGTTGAGTGTCCAAAAGTACCTCAAGGGAGTCATTCCCTTGGACCATGTAGCATCGTTGTTCGGATTCATCCTCACTAGATTCATCCTCCGTTTGGATTGGCAATTGAAGCTTAAAGGAGGTCAATGTGTTCCACACTGCAAAGGCGGAATCACAATTAGAAACTAAGCACAAATATTCTTTGTTAAGCGTGCTTCTAAGTGCCTCAAGGGCTTGTGCATTGGCCTCTATATGCTTGCTATCATTAGAGTAGGATTTCTTGGTAATAGCAAGGTAAACACGCAAGCCTAAGGTTTTTAAATACATGGACATCCTAAATTTTCACATGTCAATGTTGGAGACATCAAACATGGGAGGTGACAAGCAATCCATGAGTGTGTGTAAACAATATACGTGTGCAAATGCAAATGATAGATTAGCAAGCCAAGATCACACTCCTAGGTGGTTAAACCAAATATCAGGAGCGTAGGCTCTGATACCAATTGAAAGTACACCTAGAGGGGGGTAAATAGGTGTACGGCTAATCTAATGAACTAAATACGAAAATTAAAACTTAATTGCAACTACACTTAATGCAACCAACGAGTGTAGCCGAATTCCCGGTGAAGGGCTCTGGACTAACTCCTCTTGATTCCTCTGAATAAGAGTTGAGGTGCTATATGAAGCTCTCGTGGTTAAGCACAAGTGAGGCACACACAAACAAGCCTAGCATAAAGTATGATATGACAATGTGAATGATGCAAGGCACAATATAAAAAGAGAGAGAGTTAAGAGTCAATGGATCAAACGCAAACAATAAGATGTGTTTCGAGATTCGAGCACCCAGCTCTACGTCCCCGCCTTCACCCAGAAGGATTTCCAATCCACTAACTTGTCCACACAGGACTCCCACACAGGGAACCTCCACTGAGGATTTGGGGCAATACAACCGGGAGTACACAACTCCTCTCTCAACCAATACAACCTCTCACTAGAGGCAACACAAACACCACCTCACACAAGAGGGGTAGGCCCTTACCCAAACAACCACAATTCACCTCTTCACTAAGAGGGATACAAATCCAACACCAACTCTACCTCTCACTAGAGGGAGCAAATACACAATCTCAACCTCTCACTAGAGGGAGCCAAACACCACTCCAAATCAACCTCTACCCAAGAGGGATATCACAAATCAAGGAGGGTTACAACTTGGTGGTTACACAACCACAAACTAAATCTTTTCCACAAAAACAAAGATCCTATAGAGAGGATAGAATGATAGGCTCAAGTGTGGAAAACAAAGTGTTTTTGACAAAGAAAATCATTTGAGAAAATCTCCAAATAGATATAGAATTTTAGACCAAAAACAAATTCCCAAAAGACTATTTTCTTTGAAAATAAAAACACTTTTTAAAAACAAATGAAGATAAGAATTTGAAGCTCTAAAACTCCTTTTGAAAACACCTAGGAAGTAGCAAATTTTTCTTTCTTAAAAACTTATACAAAAACCACTTCAAATGGGGTATATATAGGCCCCATGAAAAACTAGCAGTTGGGGCTGTTTTTCAGCCCTGGCGGCTGTCGGTCGACCGCCAACGGTCAGAAATTTGACCGTTGGGGCAGCGGTCGACCGGCCCGGTCGACCGTGGCCAGGAACAGAGAGCAGAGCTCTCTGCCGGTCGACTGTCCCGGTCGACCGGGGCTTTCCAGAGAGCAGAAGCTCTCTGGCGGTCGACCGACCCGGTCGACCGGCCCTTCAGCCAGAGCTGGCGTGCACGGCTGTGCACGTCGGTCGACCGACACGGTCGACCGACTCCTAACTCGGTCGACCGGTCCGGTCGACCGGCAGATGCCAGAAAACAGATTTTAAGGATTTGAAAACTTGATTTTTATTATCTTATAAAATCCCATAAAATCTCTAAAAAACCACAAAAATAGTTTCAGTATTATACTTTGAAATACAAACATGTGTGAAAATTTTCAACACATATTTCAAACAATTTGAACCATTTTTGTGTTATGGAAATTTTGCCGAAAATCAAAACCTGTATTTTTCCAAACTTGGATTTTTGAATTGAAAAATCGTTTTGTCCAAAACTCATCCAAATATAAAAACATGATATTGAAACAACTTGAAGCATGTAGTATATGAATATAATCCAATATACATGAAATAGATATATATCAATGTTTTTGACTTTAAATTCGAAAATATGTTTTGTTAAAAACACAAAACTCCAAATACATGAATAGGCATATCAAACTAAGTTTGTCTAAGTATATGAAGCATACATGTATATAGAACATATCTGATATACATTTAAACAATGTAAACTTGTATTGATACTATCTATTCATGAAAACCAATATCGGTTAAACTAAAAACCGAAAACCAATAAACATGAAACTAGAAACAAGTGTGTGTGTTGTGAACTTGAGCATATCACACTATCTAATCTTTAACAATGGATCTAAAACATAAACTAAACTATGTACCGAAGTCTTCTTGACGAACTCCGTCTTCAAGTCGACTCGATCCAAACGTGATCCACCGAGCTTGACTCTAACGAGTGCTAGGGTATGAACTTTGACGCTCGGGTTCTTGAATCATCATGTGAAAGCTCCAAAACACCTTTGTTGAAGCTAATCACCTACTAATATCTTGTTTAAATATTTGAAACTAAACATCACAAGATTATTAGTAACCTATAACTATATGAGTTAATCATCATCAAAACTAGAGTGGAAGGCCTCTGGGCCAACAGAGATTACAATCTTGATGATCACAATAGACCACAAACAACACTTGGTAATCACAATAGACCACAAACAATTTTTCTCACAAAAATAAGATCCTATAAATAGGATTAGATATGATAGCTCAAGTGTGAGAAAATAAAGTGTTTGGAAAGAAAAATAACAAAGAAAAACACTTGGGAAAAACGCAAAATAGATATTGAAATTAAGATCAAAATCAATTTCCCAAAGACTCTCTTTTCCTTGATTTTTCTAACACTTTAAAACAAATAAAAGATAAAACTTTTTAGCACAAAAACTCTTTTAAAAACTTGCTGCTAAATACTTGAAAAGATGAGAAGAAAGGCTCTTAAAAATCTTATTGAAAACAGTTCAAGAGATGCCCTATTTATAGCATATGAATACGAACAATATAAAGTGATTCAAGATATAAGAGAGATAGAGTTTAGAGATAGTGGATCAAAATCAAACACCAAGATATGTTTCGAGGTTCGAGCCACTCCTCTACGTTCCTGCCTTCACACAGAAGGATTTTCACTATATGCCCACACAGGACCTTCCACAAAGGGATCTCTACCGAGGAATTACAACTCTACACTTGGAGTACACCACTCCTCTCTCAAATACAACCAGCTCTACACAAGAGGGACAAGGCACAAAGCCAAAGCACAATCACCTCTACACAAGAGGGATAAGGTACAAAGCCAAACCACAATCTCAATCACCTCTACACAAGAGGGACAAGCACAAAGCCAAAACTCAACCACAATCACTTCTGCACAAGAGGGATAGGTACAAACCCAAAGCAAAGAAGAGATTATAATCTTGGTGACACAATAAACCACAAGCAACACTTGGTGATCACAGTAGACCACAAACAATTTTCCTCATAAAACAAGATCTTATAGATATGATTAGATATGATAGCTCAAGTGTGAGAAAATAAAGTATTTAGAAAGAAAAATAACAAAGAAAAACACTTGGGAAAAACACCAAATAGATATTGAAATCAAGATCAAAATCAATTTCCCAAGACTCTCTTTTCCTTGATTTTTCCAACACTTTAAAACCAATAAAAGATAAAACTTTTTGGCATAAAAACTCTTTTAAAAACTTACTGCTAAACACTTGAAAAGATGAGAAGAAAGGCTCTTAGAAATCTTATTGAAAACAGTTCAAGAGATGCCCTATTTATAGCCTCTCAAAATATAGATGTTGGCAGCCAGAAAAAGTCAATTTTGACCTTCCGGTCGACCGTCCAACTGTGACCGTTGGGCCTCCGGTTGACCGCTCGGTCGACCGTGACAAGCCTGTCGGTCGACCGCCGGTCGACCGGCACTACCGAGAGTTGGGTAGTTATAGTCGGTTGACTGCCTGGTCGACCGACCTTTTAGGCTGGCCTTGTGCACGTCCTCGTGCACATCGGTCAACCGGTCCGGTCGACCGACAGCCGGTCCGGTCGACCGACAGCAGTTCTGGCTGGGATTAAGGGACTTGAAACTTAGTCTATTTAACTCTAATAAAATCTCATAAATTTCACAAAAATAAGTTCTTATAAATATTTGAAGAATAAACATGTGTGACCTAAAATCAACACATATTACAAGCCATTTGAACTATTTTTGTGATATAAACATTTAAGCTTAAACACAAAATCGGTATTTTCTGAAAACCAAACTTTGAAATGGAAATCTGATTTTTCCCAAACTTGATAAATACAAAAATAGGATATTTAAACTCTTTTGAAGCATATTGTGTATGGATAGAATCCAGTACACATGTAAAAAATATATCTATGTTTTTGACATAAAATCCAAAATAAGTTTTGTTAATTACAAAACTCTAAACACATGAAATAGAATCATCAAAATAAGTTTTTCTAAATATATGAAGTATAGATGTATATAGATAAAATTTAATATACATTAAACC